>CAXHWN010002303.1:0-13000 GCA_964020975.1 Hermodice carunculata
TTTCGCGTATCGTCGCAGAGGGTGATACTACAGAGTTGATACCAGACTTGAGTTCAAAGTTAAAGCAGGCATTTACTGATTTTTCAGATTTGCATGATCAGGTGGTAAACAAGGATAAAGATACAGATGTTGGGGTACATGATGAATATTATGACCAAGTGCATACCAGATATACTGATGCATTGTCTAAGTCCAGTAGTCTTAAATCACAAGTTTCGGCTACAAAAGTTCAAGCTGAAGAGTTGCCTATCACATCAAGTGAAACGGTTCGTTTCCTTGTTTACCCAAAATTGAGCTCGAAGTGTTCTCAGGAGGAGCATTGTCTTATCATACCTTCATTCGCTCTTTTAAGGCTAATGTAGAGAATTTATGCACCGATTATGATTCAAGATTGGCAAGGTTACTACAATACACATCTGAGAAGCTAAAGATGCTATTCAGAGTGCTGTGTTTATAGGTGGTAAAAGAGGTTATGAACAAGCGTTAGGTACGCTAGAATCATTGTTTGGTTCAAAACATAAGGTGACACAAGACATGATCAAATCCTTGAGAGCTGATAAGTTGGTTAAAACACCTAAAGATATGAGATCGTTGTGTCATGAGTTGAGATATGCTTATCAAGTGCTAGAGCATATTGATGCGTTACATGAGCTCAACACACAAGTCATCATATTTGGCATAGTGTCTCGCTTACCTACATGGGTACAGAAGAGATGGGATAAAGAAGAGCTTAAAAGTAAGAAATCGTCTGGTTGTTATCTCAAGTTTGATAACTTATGCAAATTTGTTGAAGACGTAAGTAATGAGATGGACGATCTGCGGAAGTATAGCTAGAAAAGAGCGTATGCAATCTTACAAAAGGGTTGTTAGTCATGGTTTGACACACTTGACACACGAAGAAAGTGTAAGTGATTGCCAGCCAACGCCTACAGTTAGGCCTAAAAACAAATCAGGTGGAAAAGGTGCAAACAATTCGAAATCAAAAAGGATTTGAATTGTAATGCTTCAGCGATTGCGGATGATTCACAGCCTAATGCGCAAAACATGCATATTGTGCAAGCGATCACATCATCTTATGAGGTGCGCTGAATTCAAAGAGTTCAGTATTCCTGACAGGCCTAGCATTTGTTGACAAGCACAAGTTGTGCCATAATTGCTTTCGAAACAATAATGCTACCCAAAGATTGCAAAAGTTCAAATAGATGTTTTTGCTGTGGAAAATTGCATTCTGCACTTTTGCATACCGATTTGACATCTACAATGGCTACAATACAACTAATTGTTTTATGCCTATTGTTAGAGTTCAGATTAATGGTAAGTTGTGGATAAATGCTGCTCTCGATACACTGTCTAGTAGTACATTCTGCTCGCAGCGATTGGCCGATAAGTTTACAATTGAAGGTGAGAACATTATTCATACATACTGAAGACAATGTCAGGCTCTGAGACAAAAGCATCCTCACATGTATCTTTTGTAGTTGTAGTGCATGTTCTGAGAGTATTCACATGTCAGGGGTTAAAGTGGTAGATGACATTCCAATTTGTACAGCTGATGTAGATCTAGCAAAGTACAAACATCTCCGAGGATTTGATGTTTCTGCGAGTATTAACTGCAATGAAGTAGATCTGCTTATTGGACAAAATTACAGTATTACAGTGAGGCATTACTGCCACTGGAGTGTAGACCAGATCCTGGGGGGGCCCCTATGGTGTGAGGTATTTGTTTGGTTGGACTGTACATGGGTGTATACAGGATGTCACAGTTAGTGATGCAGTGATTTGCAATTTCATTTCTACATCCAATGGCACAGTAAGTTCACCATCAGTGGAACCCATCGCTGATATTAATAAGCTTTGGGTTATTGAAAATGTATGTTCAATGCGTCCAGGTATGTCTGCTGAAGACAAAAGAGTGATAAATCTGTGGGATAATACATGTAGAAAGGTCAAAGGTCACTATGAGTTGCCAATTCCTTGGAGGGATCCAGAAGAAATCGTGCCTAATAACTTGAGCGTTGCTATCAAGCGGCTAGAGAATCTTGTGAAGCGTTTGAACAGAGACAATTTTTATAATAGATATGATGAAGAAATATCGAAGTTGCTAGATTCGGAATATGCGGAGAGTGTTCCTGAAAGTGAAGTTCATGATAGTGAGCGTCGAACATGGTATTTACCGCATCACTGTGTCTTGAATGATAATAAGCCAGGGAAGCTTAGAGTAGTATTTGATTGTGCAGCCAAGTGTGATGGAAAGTCGCTTAATGACAGGTGCATGCAAGGTCCTGATTTGACAAATAAATTACAGTTTGTTTTGATCCATTTCCGATTGCATCAATGCGCGGTCCAAGGCGATATTACCAGTATGTACAACCAAGTGTTGATTCCACACTGTGACAGAGATGCATTGCGATTTGTCTGGTACAAGAACGGAAAACTAATTCATATCAGAAAGGTATCACATCTGTTTGGAGGGTTTTTTTGTGCCAGCTCGTCAGCTTATGCGTTGTGTAAGACCGTGATTGACAATCCACATGCTGACCCAATTGTCAAGCAGGCAATTTTGAAGGCCATGTATGTTGACGACTTGACCGTATCGGTAGCTAGCGTTGACGAGGCTTACAAAATTATTACTGGTGTGCCAGCCGTGTTGAGTACAGGAGGATTCCATCTTGCTAAATTTGCTGTCAACGAGGAAAATATTATGCAGGAGATTCCCATAAGTCAAAGGGCAAGCGATGTCCATGATTTTTCAGATGATAGTGTCTGTAGAGCGTTAGGGGTTAAATGGAGAATTAAAGGTGATGAATTCTATTTTGAGACGCATACAGAGCTAGGTCAGACTATAACACGTAGGATTATGCTCCGTATTATAGCCTCTATATACGATCCTTTGGGACTTGTTTCGCCTTGGGTGGTGGCTGGGAAGTTGTGTCTTCAACAGGCGACTTGCTTGAATCTGGAATGGGATGAGAACGTACCATTTAGTTTAGCGCAGCAGTGGCAGTCATGGATAAAATCGTTAGACAAATTGCAAGATCTTACCTTTCCAAGATGTTTGAAGCCTAGTAGTTTCGACAACGGATACTTCGAGTTCCATATATTTGCTGACGCTAGTATGAAGGCCTATGGTGCCGTTGTCTATCTACGGCACGTTAACTTGAAGGGACAAATCAGCTGTGAACTAGTAATGTCCAAGTCACATGTTTGCCCCGCTCGAAAGATGGTGACCCTAGCTCGTGTGGAACTTCAAGCGGCAAAATGTGCAACTGACCTATTTATCATCATGTCACGTGAGCTTGATCTGGGGGCTGTTCCAGTATATCATTGGTCTGACAGCACGATAGTTCTTGGTTACATTAAAAATGAGTCCAGTAGATTTCATATTTTCGTAGCCAATAGAGTGAGTTATATCAGAGAAAAATACACTGCCAAGTAGTTGGAGAAAGGTGGCGGGTGATTCAAATCCTGCCGATATGCTGACTAGGCCTAGATTTTTCACTCAGGAAAATTCAGTGGAGATGTGGCGTAAAGGTCCGTTGTGGTTGAATAAGCCGAATGCATTCTGGAGATCGAGTGATGAAGTGTTTCAGGTAAACAAAGAGGATCCTGAAGTGAAGCAAGAAATTTGTCATGACTTGCAGGAGACAAGTACATCAAATGACACTTTGCAAAGAATATGTGAGCATTTTTCCGACTGGCATAAGATCATTAAGTCTGTAGCGTGGTTGCGCAGATGCATAGATTGGAAATGTAGACACAGGGATATATCAGGTGTACTTTCAGTCGAGGAATTTGAAAAGGCCCACGATGTCATAATACGTCATGTTCAACATGTGTCTTTTCAACATGAAATCGCTAACCTGAAAGCTGGATTACCGGTGTTGAAGTCGGGCTCAATAGTCAGCCTTAATCCTTTTTTGGATAACTAAGGTGTGTTGCGAATTGGAGGGTGTACAGGCAGCCATCCAATCCTCATTCCACACAGGCATGTAATAGCTCGTGCTATAGCTAGGTATTACCATGTACAGGGACATACTGGTGTCGAATGGACGTTGTCAAATATCCGTGAAAGTTATTGGATGACAAAGGCTAGGGCTGTAGTAAAGAGGATCTTAAGACAGTGTGTTACCTGCAAAAAGCTATTTGGCAAACCTAGCAAACAGATGATGGCAGACTTGCCTAATGAGTGGATACAACCACATTTGCCAAGCTTTTCATATGTAGGAATAGATTGCTTTGGGCCATTCCTCACTAAGTTTTACCGAGGTCAAAGGAAGAGATACGGTTGCATTTTTACGTGTCTATGTTCAAGGGCAGTACACATAGAAATGCTTTATTCTCTTGAGGCAGATTCTTTTCTGAATGCGCTCAGAAGATTTATCTCTCGTAGAGGTACACCTATCAAAATCTTTTCAGATAATGGCACGAATTTTGTTAGAGGTGAGCGTGAGCTTCGACATGCTTTTGAGCATCATGCTAAGAATGATCTGTTACAATTTTGTACGCCAAAAGCCATAGGATGGAAGTTCATTCCTCCTAGGAGTCCACATTATGGCGGAGCTTGGGAAAGGTTGATAGGGGTCATAAAGCGTGTTTTGAAGGTTCTCATGCCTCATACCGTTAACCTAACGGATGAGATGTTGGCTACATTATTTTGTGAAGTTGAAGCAATTGTCAATGGTAGACCTCTTACTAAGTTGAGCTCTGACCCTAATGATTTCACACCACTCACACCAAGCATGTTGCTCAATTTAAAATCATGTGAAATCCCATCAAGCATAGGAAGCCAATCAGATGCTTATCGTTCGCGGTATAGGTATATTCAGTATCTCAGTACTTTATTCTGGGATAAGTGGATACGTTTATACCTTCCCACCTTAAATACAAGGTCAAAGTGGAGATTTCCTACCCGTAACATACGAGTCGGCGAATTAGTGCTTATATGTGAAAGTGGTATGCCTAGGAACATTTGGCCATTAGCTATAGTGGATGAGATTGTCATGTCTAAGTATGGGCGTGTCAGATCTGCTATTCTCAGGACAAGAGTTAGCAAATTGCATTGGCCTATAACACAAATCGTTCCTTTGGAAGTCGACATTAATTAAATGAGTTACATGTGCACAAGTGGAAATTAGTATTGCCCAAATCAAAATATGAGGGTGTTATATATATGTAAAGGGTAATAACTGGTATAGAGTTTTTTTTTTTAAGGTTTAGAAAAGGCGTCGCATCTTTGTATTTCTCCGTCGGGAATATTGCCTTAGGTGAAGAAGATTATATGTCT
Source organism: Hermodice carunculata (assembly GCA_964020975.1). Lineage (NCBI taxonomy): Eukaryota > Metazoa > Annelida > Polychaeta > Eunicida > Amphinomidae > Hermodice > Hermodice carunculata. Next base: position 5,285 of record CAXHWN010002303.1, read on the forward strand.
CATAGAGGTGAACAGGTTAGCTTTCTTTAAAAAGTTAGTTCGTCCAGTAGCCACGGTGGCGGGTTCATCGGGTTTCTGTAGTCATGGTAAGACTGTCTATGTACCCGTCTTAAAAAAAAAAATTCTCTAAAGATGATACTTCATATGGCTCTTTGTCATATTGTTTCTCTTTACCAGTAAAGTGAAGTAAAGTAGTTTTTTTTCCCTGTATAAAAGGGGGAGATTAAGAGACTACAATGGATTTATATAGCAACCTCTTTGTTTATAAAGAAGGGTTGTATACAAGTTAGATGAGTTTAAACCCATCTAAAAAGGGGGAGTGTCAGATATAGGTAGATCTGATTTTGGATTAAGCATAGGGCTTTACTGTCATTTCATTGTGAGGTCATAAATTTATCCGCGCATCCATATTATAGCATGCACATATTGTAGCGAGTTGTTAAATTTGTAGTTTGTTCTGGTATGATTGCACGATTGTCATTTCAGTCAGCCCATTAGGTGCCACAGTTTGTATCGAGGTCGGTCTGGTACAATTCCATTCTTCCGTCCATGCATTAATAGCATTGTCCTATGTGAAATCCAGCCTATTTAGGTTAAGTCATTTGCATATCATTATAAGCTCAGGAAGGTCCGACAGGTTTTGTATGGAAAGAATCTTGTTTTACCAGTTTGAGTTGATTGGGGTGTGGTTTCCTGGTATATAAGCAGTGGTGCAAGCCGGTTTCGTCCTTGCTCCATAACATCTTGAAGGGTTGAGACGCCTATTTCTTGGGACCGGCTCCCGGCAAGCAGCCTACCCATTTTATAATGCTAGGTCTTTGGCATCATTCTGCTGTCCACATGTCAACTATATAGTCAAGGTTTCGAAGCTTATTATAGGTATGGTCGGATATTATTTCTATTTTGATAGTCCGTGAGCTTTGTTGTTCATATTGATAGCAGTTTTGTGAATTATTGAGAGTCAAGACTTAGTTTGTCCACTGTAATTTTAGCGACTTCAAACCCAAAGGAATAGGGCTTACCGGTGGTATCTGTGCCGAACATGGGGCGATATCGTATACAGCCTTAGGACGCCAAATTTAATTGGTAAGTTTAATGAAAGAGCTAAATTGGTATAGACAAATAATAATGTTAAGACTTGCGCTTTATAGTAATGAATAATTTTAATGTCATGTAAAATGTATTCATATATGCTGTGCAGGCATGTATCCGCAATTGCTGAACAGGTGGATATATATATACAGTGCATGAAGTTCATGTAAGAAATATATTATCAAGTATAAAGCGGATTATAAACAGAGTAGAAATATATGTGTATATATATATATATATATATATATATATATATATATATATATATATATGTATATATATATATATATATATATATATATATATATATATATATATATATATATATATATATATATATATATATATATATAAAGTTGAAATGCTTAGTATAAGTATAAAATTCGTTATGTGGTTCAAAAGGTGTGCAGTATATACATTGTACGCGAGAAATGATAATTATGTCGTTAGAATATTATATATTTGATGATTGGTAAATGTGTTTATCAATAAGGAGAAATGAAAATGTTTGTTAGTAAAAGCAAACAGAGAAAGTAAGTTGATAGTAAGAATGAGGATAAACGGCGAAGCGAGAGGGAGTAAATTGCTAATAAAAATGAGCACAGGTCGCGTATCGAAAAGACGTGAAGGTAGACGGCCTAATCTAGGGTGTGGTTTCCATGCGTTAATTTATGGATTTCTCAATAGATGGCGTTTACATCGGCAGGCATTACTTGCGATTCGCATGCAAATATCAAATCTTGCATGTTTGTAAAAGTAAAGTAGTTGAAAAGTGCTTGAAAGTTTGAAAAGCTTTAAAAACGCTTGTATAAGCGTGTGCATGAAAATTGGTATGTGAACGATGGAAATAATATAATGGAAAGTTGGCAAAGTTAAAGGTTTAAAATGAAAAAGGCAAATTGATATGGTTAAAAGGTATAATAATTTTGGTTTATGATACATTGTAAAATTATAGTTAAGACTATACATATAAGTGTGTTAAACGTTTGATACAGTTGTGATACATCATGTTAATAATAGTTATGGTACTTATTTTCAGTGTATGTATCCATGCATTCATGCAACCAGTAAGTATCAGCGAATTGTAAATCTAGGAAGGAACCTGGATGGCTTGGCTGTATATTGGCGAATGATTCCATGGGTTCGATAAACATATGACACCTATCGGCAAAACAAGAAGTATTCGGTTTTTTGTTGCGTACCGTCCCATGTATATCTTCTTCTTCTTCTTCTTCTTCTTCTTCTTCTTCTTCTTCTTCTTCTTCTTCTTCTTCTTCTTCTTCTTCTTCTTCTTCCTCTTCCTCTTCCTCTTCCTCTTCCTCTTCCTCTTCTTCTTCCTCTTCCTCTTTCTCTTTCTCTTTCTCTTCTTCTTCTTCTTCTTCTTCATCTTCTTCTTCATCTTTATCTTCTTCTTCATCTTTATCTTCTTCTTCTTCATCTTCTTCTTAGTCTGCTCCTCCTCCCCTCCCAATCGCCCCTCCCCTCCTCTCTTCATTTTTTTCTTCTTAGTCTGCTCCTCCTCCCCTCCCCATCGCCCCGTCCCCTCCTCTCTTCTTCTTCTTCTTCTTCTTCTTCTTCTTCTTCTTCTTCTTCTTCTTCTTCTTGTTTTTCTTCTTCTTCTTCTTGTTTTTCTTCTTCTTCTTCTTCTTCTTCTTCTTCTTCTTCTCCTCTATCTTCTTTTTCTTCCTTATCCTTTGTCTTGCTGGCAAAACGCTGAGAACAGACTGTGTCTGAAGTGGTGTGCACAAGTATTTTTGACGCTTTTTGGCATGCCATTCTTCATGTATCGACGGTAAGAAAAAATCTGTGTCCGTGCCCTCTGACCAAGAGGCCTGTTTCTGGTAAAGATGGGAACACTTATGCCAAAGAATGTCTCTTGAAATGTGCGTACGAACACAGGTTTACACGTTTCAAGTGTTTCTTTTTTCCGTGAATAAGGAAATGTTGTAAATGGTCGATGGTTTAATACGTGATAATAATGTGCTGTATTTCCTGGAATTTAAATAACAAAGACAGGACATTATTTAGTTACCATTCATTATCCTTAGCCAATTACTAGTAATATTTACGCAACCATTATGTGAGCGATAAGCAAAAAATAGACCTATGTTGCTTAAGAAAATTTAATATATATTGGAAACTAAAATCCTGTACCTGCGTCTGAAAGTATTTGGAAGAATAAATAAAATGTATCTCAGATTGTCCTTACTTGGTTCCTTTTGTCAGTAATCACTCTCAGGCCTTAGCCCCAATCACTGCTTCCTAGGCTGGAGGATAGTATGGATACAATTTCATAAGAACCAATCAGAAGACATCTTTTATATTGTTGTTGATCTGTCTTGAGTCTTTTAGAATTGCTATTGCAGCAGCTCACATGGTAAATGTGCTACATGTCATCTGCACTGCACGTTCTATGAAGATTTCAAGCCGTTTTATCATTTACGGTTGTCATTCACATAATGTGAGAATATTAAAACTGGTTCATGTATGTAAAGTTTTCATTTATTTTACACACACGAAAGATTTACGTGTGTGCAGGTTTTCACACGTGTGTAAATCTGTCGCACATGTGCGTCAGAGTTTCGCACACGCATACCTTTTTCACACATGTAAAACCATTATGCATGATGACATTTGTAAATCTATTATACAGATATGTATTTCTATGAATGAAAAATGGCGAATTTAAAGCTAAAACGCTTGCCAAAATGCATTAAATTGTTGACGTTGGAGTTTTCCAATGCTGAAGAAGGTACAATATAACGTTACATTCGGTGCTATACCGACACCTGTATGAGAAAGGCAGCTTTACGCCAAGGAGATCATATGGCTATGTTGTCCCCGCTAACCCTAGAAATTACATTCTACATTAGGTAACACACGGCAAGAGTTATACTGCAAAGACAGGTTTATTCTCTGAGTGCTTTCTTCTGGATACTTCTGTTTTGGACTCTTCGTTGTCCTCTCTCCGAGGCGACCTCCTTCCGTCGCCAAAATAAAATTCAGAAACTACATCACGTAGGGTCTGATGCGCAGACAAGGTCTTTCCTGCACTTGTCCAATTTTGTTGTATTTCTTTGCCAGTGGTGTTTGGATGAGCCGACGGGGGCCACTGTAATTGTGCCTTCGGCATGGATACCATGTGTGGAGATGACGGTGTGACATACGACAATTTTTTCCAGAGACAATGCAGGTAATAAAGACTCTTTCCACGCAGTTCTATGTTGGGTGACTTGAAACGTTCAAAAATGCTATTAGTATTTTTGGATAAATACTGCTTTATCTTTTGTTGTTGTTTTTTTTTTTTTTTTTTTTTTTTTTGTTGTTGTTTTTTGTTTTTTGTTTTTTTGTTTTTTGTTTTGTTTTCTTTTTTGTTTTTGTTTGTTATTTTTGTTTGTTTTTTGTTTGTTTGGTTTTTTTGTTTTTTGTTTTTGTTTTTTGTTTTGTTTTTATTTTGTTTGTTTGTTTGCTTGCTTGTTTGTTTGTTTGCTTGCTTGTTTGTTTGTCTGATTGTTTTCTTGGGGGGGGGTGGTAAAGGTACAATGTTCTAACCCAGCAGCTTTCCGAGCCACACTGCAACCAAAAGTGGAGCACAAAAAGGTGTTGAGCCAGTCTAGTAATTAGTTCTCTGGGACTGAATAGTATCGGCCTACCCATGCCACAAATTAGGGCATAAGCTAGGAAATAGGATGGCAGAGCTTGAATGCACTTCCAAGCTTTTACCTTTTCAACACCAAAAATAATGTATCTTCTGCACGGCTTGTGAGGCTATGGTTAACTGATGAACGCTTCTGCAGTTGGAAGAAGTCCGAAATGTATTGTACTTAAATGTATGACCACTTACTGACTGTATTTGCGCTACTTATTATCCAGAATTCACAATGATCCGGGTAGGCAAACATATGGCATGCTTGTTGCTATATAGAGGATAACTGAAAAAATTCCCCTTCGAAATGTATTAAGGAAACTTTATTTTCTACAGACAAGTAGGTCTAAAGCACAAGGGTGACTGCCTTCGGGCAATTCCCTTGCGAATCAAGAGAGAAGCTGCTCGTTCCTGCGCATGCCCATTCATCGTGGACCGTCAATGTGGGACCGATGGCATCACATACGCCAACTCATGCTTAAGAAGTTGCAGGTAAAGGGATAAGCTCCTTTCAAATCAGAGACAAGTGTATCTGAAAACGTGAAAGATCTTGTCACAAAATAAATCTATGTCAGTGTTTAAAAAGCAGCATACCATCTTGATTACGTTCACTCTGCAATATTTGTTAAAAAGATAGTGTGTTGCCATAAAGAAACTGAAAACGTTCAGATAAATACGTTAATATACATGTATAAATAAATAAATTAAGGGACCTAGCCCGATGTGGTAAACTGTTCAGTCTTTGGTAAGTAGGAGAGTTGTGTTGCCATTATGAAACCATACTTAAATTTGCTTGGTGAAATACGTAACATGTAAACTATTAACATTTACAGTTGCAGTTGCAGCACGCTCACACTGGAGCATTTTTTGTTATGCGCCTCAGAAAATTTACTGGAGCCCCATTTTTGTTGTCATTTCGTATTGTGGACAAGCTTTACAATTAAACCATGTGGACAAATAAAATTTTTACATTATTTTCACCATGAAGATCCACGCTAAAGTGCGGGTTTTACATTATTCTGTAGAGTTGCACACTCCCTTCATAAACATAAAGTTGCACCAAACTTTTTTTTAACCACACAGCGGTGCGGACCTGGCAAACCTCGGCCCGTGTCGTCTGTGCAGTTGTCCACCTTTTGGGTCGGCCGTGTGTGGAAGTGACAGGAAGAAATACCCCAACGACTGTTTCCGCCTGTGCCCGTAAGACTCCCTTATCACCAGTTTCTGTTATGTTACATGTACATTACTTTTAATCGGAAATCAAGTCACAAACTTAAGGTTTTCCTAGTGCACTTATAGAGCGATCCAAAAAGAGTCCACCGAGGAAAGCTGTTGTTAAGTGACATATTTGTGAAAAAAAAGACATTCGCATAAGACACGTTTGTTTGCTAGTCTGTAGGAAACAGCTGTATGTCAATACCTCGACGGCTGGTGAAATGAATATAGAACTAGACGACTGATTTTTATAAGTATTAAAGTTTAATTTTGTCAAGTTTAATATAAGATAAGTGTTAAACAAAATACAAGCAGGCAATCAATGGGGAGTCAAGGAAAGAATACTTTTATATATAACAGTGTGAAATTGTGGAATGGACTTCCATATGAGATCAAAAGTTCAAGATCCAGAGACTCCTTTAAAAAAGTGTGCAAAAGATATTTTTGGGACAAAATGAAAGCCGAAGAAGCATCTGAATATATTTAAGTGTCTGAAGATGGACTGGGCCCTCGGGGGTAGCAGGAGCTTTCTCTGATACGTCCAGCCATCAGTTAGGACTATGTGCGTAAGGTGTATAAATGTTTTATTTTTTTATTTTTCATTTTTTTTAACAGATATTTATATTTTTAAAGGAAACATCGTGAGAGCTTTGGGAAACTTTTGTAACTAGAATCTGCGATATCTAGTTACGTCATTGCTCTGTAGGTGGCGGCACCCTATCGGGTTGCTACCCTGATTTTATACATATATTACTGGTACAATTCTTTTTCGTTTTTAGTAATTATGTATATTAGTTTGTTTTTTTTATTGAAAGATTTTACATCTTGAAAGGGATATTTTATTGATATTGATAAATCATTTTAGATTTAATATCTCTGGGACCACTATGGAAATAAGCCAAGCTTAATTGCTAGCTTTTTAGCGCTATTCCCTTCATATAGTTTCAGGTTATAATGTGCTTTATTTCTTTTATTGGTTATGACGCGTATTTATATTTTAATGTCGTACTGCCTTATGTTTAGTTCTACCTGATCTATATGATGAATAAAATTAATCAATCAATCAAACAATTTTTAAGTAAAGACAGAAAGAGAGAAAGAAAGAAAGAAAGAAAGAAAGAAAGAAAGAAAAAAAAGAAAGAAAGAAAGAAAGAAAGAAAGAAAGAAAGAAAGAAAGAAAGAAGGAAAGAAAGAAAGAAAGAAGAAACAAGATGAAGTTGTACAACGAAGTATGGTCAGTGTTGCAAAGGTATTGAAATTAAGATTTGATCCAGAGTTTGACTGAAGAAAAGGTCATTGTTATTAAACATTCAGTAGCCCCTGCCTCGATCAACCCTATATTTTACCTCCGACCCAACGATAAAAAAATGTCTTTTCATTTCTACTGGCTCATTTTGAGTCTCAAATACACACACATGTGGAAACTGACACACACACACACAAACACACATACATACATACATACATACATACATACATACATACATACATACATACATATATACATATATATACACGCACACACATAAATATATATATATATATATATATATATATATATATATATATATATATATATATATATATATATATATATATGATGAAAAATGTAAAAACAAACACATTAGTTTGTTTCCTGCATCAACCAAGCGTATAGTCAGGAAGCCAAGGCTGATTTTTTTGAGGAACCTTGACTGGACGGATTTATTTTTTTTCTCACTTGATTCTGCAACTTAAGATGTCATACAAACATAAACTGGCGG
>CAXHWN010002305.1:0-18000 GCA_964020975.1 Hermodice carunculata
ACCGAACAGAAATGCGATATAATCAAAACTTACATTCAGCTGACATTTGTGTTATTGATACGTGTGTTGTTTAGAGCATTTCAAGGTCGTTCGCTGCACAGCAATCAGATGATCTGCTGCCATTTGCAATCACCACACTTTAAAATGAATTTGTCAGAATTTACTTTTTGGGAGACCTGATGAATGGTATCAAAAACGTCGCGCACAAGTGGGTCACTCTTTTTTCCGATTCGGAAATTTCTGATATTATTTTCGCAGCTTTCAATATTGAGGAGCTGACAGCATCAATATTATAAATCTACATGAAATTGACAATATAAAAATTAGCCCCCCCCCCCCGCCTCCCCGCCGAAAAAATCACGGTAACAAGGTTACACCATAAGATATGTGCATAATTTTGAAGCTTCTACGACTAATAGATTTTGTGACTCCTGTAACAAAGTTTAGGTGGGACCTCTTATCTAAAGTGTGTCTAAACATTGCAAACTTAATATTAACATGTGAGAAAAGCACATGCGGATAAAATAAGACGGGCGTGTGCGCACGCGTGTGTGTATGGATATCGGGTGACGTAAACAAGGACCTGCAACATATCAATTAACAAGTCCTTAAACTGAGAGAAATTTGATTTCTATATTTTCACACGGAGAATACTGTTTATGAGAAACCTTGCTGGGCTAGCTCGGGGTCATGAATGTCTGGTTTTTGAACTGACACATGCGCATTGCAAGCGACGCATGCCGACACACAGAGTAAACGTGCCAAAATGATTGCAAAATATGTTGAAAATTGAAACAGTGCCTCTTAATAATTAAAAAAAAAAGAAGAAAAGACGTTCTTTTTTGCTTTAAAAGTTAAAAACCAAGAAAACCATTCCTAGACGTCACATCAAAGTTTTATTCTACTAAATTTGAATATTATATGTTAAATATTACGGTTTGTAGGCCCAGAAAACCTCTGAAGGGGACCCCTTTGTAATATATCGCCTATGGCCTCAAATAAAGAGAAAATGATGATATTTTTCTTTACATAATAAAAAAGTAGATTAATATCTAAAAGAAAATATGTGGTTTTTGGGGAGTATAACGGCAATATTTCAGAAAGGAGAGTGGAATGAGATACCGCGACGCTATATATGCTGAGCTTTACAGACGGCCCCTTAAACAATGTGTGACATGAGTACTTCATTCTCCAGTCCAATTTTCAATATTGTAACTGGCATCTCCTCTTTTAATTTAGAGCTGTGATTCTATTCATTTTCAGTGTGAGGCATTGCCTGGAAAGAAGTTTCAGCGCGGAGGATACAAGTGTGAATGTATGCAAGGCTTTGAGTACCCATTCAGTGATCGTGCTTGGTACTTCGATGGTCAGACGATGGAAGAGGAATACAGAAAGAAAGTGCGTGGCGAAACTAACAGGTAAATGTCGATACATTCCTGTCAAATATGTTTAGTATCCTTTGTGTAGTTCTGAAGTTGTGATCATTCGGTTGTTTGAATGAGGTCAAAGATCAGCGGTCTTGATTTGTGATGATCGTTGCTGAAAATCGTATGAGAGCAATAAATCGATTTTTGCTTGCCCTGATTAGAATTTCACTTATCACGGGATGCAGGACATCAGTCACATGTGAATTGGTGAGCCCTACTTGATGTCACATGTGAATTGGTGAGCCCTACTTGATGTCACGTGAATTGGTGAGCCCCACTGTGGGCATTAGTTCGAACTGCCACATATAGCTGGATGTAGACCAAACAGAGCCACATGCTCATAGTACATACTGACGTGTAAAATTCATAGTAGCCTATGAAAGAATGCTTGAACACCCTCGCCCACCCACAAACACCCACTCCCAACCGCCACCCCCACACACGGAGTGCTGCATATTATTGATGCAGTATTTCATGTTTGTAAACAATATTGATGCAGTATTTCATGTTTGTAAACAATTTGTGAACTTGAGACTAATATATTTAATTGAGGTACAAAACGAATTGTTATCTGAGGGAGAACAAAGCTCTCCTCAAGCTTAAAATGGAGCGAGGGTAGGTGGCGCTATAAGGAAGTTATGATGCGCATTAAATGTGCGTAAACGTACCAAACACACAAAGCTACGTGTGAGAAATTGAAAAAAAAAAAAAAAATGAGACTTTCCATATTATTTTCAGCCAGCATTTTTTCCTCACGAAAATAAAAGAGCGACCATCCACAGTAAGATACAGTTATTGCCGTTTTTTTGTACACTTTCTTATATTCTGCCTTTCTACTGCAGGTTCGACACCCTGCGCTGTCGTATATCAGCGGCGGCCAAGCCAGTTTTCACGTGGCAGGCGGTGACGATGGCTCTCCTGGCATTGATGATATGGGTCTAACATGCAGCTGGATATGTATTAACCCTGTACAGAAATTATTAGTCGGATAAAATCAACCCCGGTTTTATCCGCTACTGCTCCGAGACAGCCAAATGTGCCCGGATGTATGTGGTCTGTCTCTTTTGCGTGGTACTATGTTATCGAATTGACTTTGCGTCTTTTTTGTTATAAAACGCAGAGCGAAAGAGGCCAACTAGTATAAGATAAGTTCTTGCTCAAAACTAGCAGACTTTTGGAAGGTGAAAGCGATGTACAGAGAAGCTTTTAACTTTTATTCTTAGTAGAAGGGAATAAATTTATGTAATTGATTAACATGTTGTACAGCAGAGTACACATAAAAGCAAGTCCAGCCATCTGTATATACTTGTGTACATTCCAAGATTTGAATATATTTTGAAAAATCCTCTCTGTATGCTGAGAATTAAAAACCCAAGATGTTATTTTATCGCATGAATAGTTTTATATACTTGGATGAAGTTTGAATGACTGTAATCACCTAACGGAACAACCAATCACAGCTTGTTACATACCATATGTCACTGACGTCATGTTGAATGCAGTCACATGTGTTGTGTGGCCAAACTCTAAATGATTTATACCACAGGCAACTTGAGCACAAGTTGTTGGCATTTACAACTTTCTATTTGTCTAGATGCATCGCAAATCATTTCATCAAATGAAAGGCCGAGATGAAACAGTGATATGCAAAATGACCTGTTATAAATCAGTCCCCCCCAAATCGAGTACGCAACGGTTATCATTGTCGTAAAATAGTGTTATATGTAAACATATTACAATGTAATAGTATTTGTGAATTAAAGCCCCTGAATGTCAGTAAGGCGTCTCCAGTTTAAGAATGTCTTGTATAGAACAGCCAATATATTGTACGTAGAACAGTTGAGGGGCTCGTGCCTATGGCTCTACCGTTCGGCGTACGCCTCTTCTCCCGCCACTGCTAACGTGTGTTACTTGACCTGGCAAATCAAAAGTGGCTGGGAGGTTTGAAATAAAGGCTTGCAACTTTGTGATCACAGGGCTTTCATAACACAAGCCTATTAACTTAAAAATACTGCGTAAGATGAATATCCATATCCAGCTTTTATCTATAACCATCCAAGTCGTCTCAACATATGAAAATGTGTGCATACGACGGTTGCAGGGAACCAATCAAATGTACAAAGTCCTAGGACAACATATGATATCACTAAAATTTGCGCTTTCAAACGTCATCCATATCGGCCAAAATAATTATCATGTACGTGCAACTCTGCAAGTGTCAGCATGTAAATGTCTTTGACTGTGATGGGGAGAAATTATAATGTGTTTGTGAACGCCTTAATATTTGACAGGTGTTATGATGTACGTCATGTCCGTGGGGACACGTTTTCGAGAGTATTGTGACGTCATGTAAATACTTGTGCGTTCATCAGCGTAAGTCATAGGTTTACTTGTATGGTTACTAGGAATCTGCCCATACTTTTATATAATAAACGTATGGGGTATGTGTTCAGAGTTTAAGAATCTAGATAAAACGTTCAGAGCAATAAGTTTGATTATTTCAATAAATCACTCGAGCTGTTCAAAGCCGGTGTGAGTACGGTGTGTTCTTAGCAATACCGAGGTTTTAGCTTTTCCCATGCATGGCACACATTGTAAATATTGAACTACAGCTTTCCTGTTTTGGGACATACTCTTTTTTTTTTCTCTCAAAGTAAAAGATACAATCAATAGATTATAGGCAAGTTTATTGTGTAAACAGTGCGGGATGTAACTGATGCTGTAAGTCCATTCAGTTTAAATTGAGCTTAAAGTTAATCATCTTTGCGATTTAAGGTTGATCATGGTTCTGTTATTTCCCAATGTAATTATGTAAAAAACTTGTACGTCTTGCTTATCTGTGGAAATGGCATAGTCCTTTCATGACGTTCGAACTTTGTGTGAAAATTACATGATTGTATATAATTCTGAAGGTCTGTAAATAGTGCTGCTAACATGGGTTAAATGTTGTTTTAATTGTCAAATCTTTTGTGTGTAATAATTGTCTCTTTCTCGAAAACACATTTATGCGACATAAAAAATATCTTATTTTTATAGCTACTGTGACAACTACACTGATGGGTGCCAGTTTTTGTGATGTTCTGTTGTGTATAAAGTATGGTAATTTTATATCAATCCCCAAGTCAATGCTACTGACGGGTATCCCAAAATTCAGTGTACAAGCCGGACAAGGTGCCGGAAGCATGTACTTGTGTTCACATTTTGACGGCGGTTTCGCCGCCAAGATATTTCAGCTTCGTTGGATAGCTTCAGGTCGCGGGCTCCGCCGCTTGAAGGCAAGCATGTAGCTACTGATTCTACAGAGACAAAAATGTTTTTATTGCTAGTGTAGTTTTCACAAGTTTCCAATGTATCATGTTACAAAAAGTAAATGAAATAAACAGTTTTATACACGTTCGACTTTTGTATTTTGCTGGTTGCAAGTTTTAACATAGAAGTATTTACCTGTCGAACATGTCCATGCAAGTCAGATATTAGCAGGGGAAAGCGGGATCCGGCATAACAGCTGTAATACATTTTCACCTTTTGTGGAAGCGAGAGCGGAGTCTGGGATTAACATGTTGAACATAAAACGGTACAGACCAAATATTGCATAGCAATACATAGCCGCCCTTTGGAGAAAAGTGTTTAATAATTGAGTACAGGGAGTAGTGACTAGAAATGTCCAATTATAAAATAAGTAGTGAGTATGGAGTGGTAAACAGAAATAAGAAATTCAAAGTTGTTCAAAATTTTCATAAGCAGAAGCAAGAAACTGATACAGGCAGGTACACAATTTTCTTGTGAGCAGAAATAAGGCATCCGTCGAGTGAAAGTTATTGAGGCGTACCTTCAAAGGTAGATCTGAAGAGTGTACGATCAGATGCGTAATGATAGTTTATCAAAGGATGTTCTAGTCATTAGAGGAATGTAGTGTGGATGCTTTCCAAATGGAAATTATCAAGAAATTCAGTAACAAATTGAATCGGAACAGAATGAAGAAAAGAATTTAGCAGAATTAATATCCAACATCGGAACCCTTGAGAAGAAGTGCAAAGTGATAGTAAGTCACTACATTAAAGAGATGGGGGTGCCCCTATATCTTGGCATAAATGCGGAGAACAGACACCAAAGTTTCATGGAAGAACAGGGACACAATGTAATTTGAGGTCTGAAAAGATGATTAGCCAAAGTGGTTATGACACCTTTGAGAATGGCCCTCGGAAGCATTTTCTGTGACGGGTCAAATGTCAAGGTCACAGTGACCTAATTTTGGTACCGGAAAACCCACTTCCTATGAAGTGTCCATACACAAAGTTGAAAGGTGTAGATGCTACGGTGCAGGAAATAAGGCGCAGACAAGGTTCACTGTTCATCCCCTCAACAAACCGGAGACTAAAATTATGGACCCTTTATTTCGTACACGAGATACAATTCATACTTGTGAGCAAAGAAGCATACACACAAAATTCAAGGAAAATCTATGGGTACACTACCTTACTGAATCACGTGTACGGTATTCCTATAATTATTAGTACATTGGTCATGGTTTCACTTTACAAGTATGTAAATAGAGCCGTGCTTTGAAGAGCTACGATATGATCTCACTGAGTTCCTATCTGGAAATTATCGTTTGATATATGGAAGCAATATTTTGAAGGAATGAAAATAAAGTGAATTACTGGTTGCAGAACAACTACCTTTAAGAGGCAGAAGTCCACGTAAGCATCGGAAGCAATGTCCGTAGGCGTACACGCAAAGGGGCTTCGAGTAGCACATTGAAAAACCTGATTGCAGTTGTACATCATATGCATCTCTGATGATGAATAACCAAAGCATTCTCTTCCAAAAGTTAGATAAAATAAAATATGTTTTTTTATTTTTTCAACTCATTCAGAAATTGACAAATTTAAATTTATAGTTGAAATATTAGGATTATAGATTGTCAATTTCGAATGAAATTTCATCAAAATGTTCATCACAGTAAAGACAAAATTCATCGCCATTTTTAATAATCACTACAAAATTCATGTGTTAAACTGATTGTGTAAACGCGAGTAAAAAACTGTTATGGGGTGAAATGTGTTTTTGTCTGTTTATTTTCTTTCTCCGCATGTGTTGTCGTGCAGCCAGTAAAGTTTTTTAACATACAACAGACACTGCGAGTAAAATCACTTCTATAAACAAACTAGGTCTAGATTCAAACCTCAGGTTTACTGTGTTCTCTTGGTTTGTCCTTAATCTTATATGTCTAGTCACACCACTCTTTATAAAGACCATATTTATCCGTTCCTTAGGTGGTCTTGTTTTGTATGCTTCTGTGGTATTTTCATTATTATATTATGCATTGAAAAAATACTTTGAAGTCCTTTGTATTCAAAGCAGAATGACAACTTAAATCAATGCTTAAAGGGGTACTGCGGTGATAATTTACAATTTTTGAGTTGTTCCATACAATAAATGTGAACCAATATCAGAAAATGCAAACTTTATTCCCAACTGGATAAGCAGATATCAAGTTTTCTTAGATATGTAAATGAGGGGTTGTGATGTCATCTGGACTAACTGCTACAGCTAATGCAATGACAGCCGAGTAAAACTTTGACAAAAACATGGAAACCTGACCAAGTACACATATTCAACTTTTACTATGGATGAAGCAGTGTGTATAGATATAATCAAATTTACTACACTGAGATATTTACTCATTTAATGAGGATTAATAAGGAAAGAAAGATGCAGAAATCAATGTACACAAGCTAAAAGCTCCTGAGGTTGTGTAATCAACTACTGAAGCAGGTGTCAACTAATATACCACACTGATAAGATCAAAGGGGGTGATTAACACAGTACACAAGTCATTATGATATGCCTGCTAATATTGTGTATCTCAGCTTAGTGCCCACTCAAGGTTTGTGTATTATATATGGAGGGTAGCCCAAGTGACATCACACATCAGAACACCTCCTGGAAATATAAAATAGCTCTAACTAAATACCTGTTTGAGAAAAAATGTTGAAAATTTGTCACATGAACACCTAAAATGACCATTAATGACTAAAAAAAGTAAAAACTTTCACTGCTGGTCCCCTTTAATTTCACACGAGTGGCACCTTCTTACGATCCCACATTGTCGAACAGCGTCCCACTGATCAGTGGCTGTGCCACTAGAGTATGCAATATATTCCAAGCCTGGTGAGTCACCAGCAGTTCCTGTTTATGCTGTAAAAAAAAGCTAAAGTTTGAATCCACATGCTTTCCAGTCCCATGTGTCACCAGGTGCGAAAACACGCCGCACGAAAATATGACTTCTTGCCTTGTAAATGGTTCACATGCACGGGGAAATTGCACGGCGCACAGGGAGTTGTTAGGTCTCGGCAAAGCAGACTGAGATTGGTCTGTTAAACAGGCAAGTCTCTCTGCGTTTGTCATGAAAATTAAAATTTCATGTAGCGATTTTATGGACCGACCAGTTATGAGAGCTGATGGTATTAGACAATTAAATGGACGTTTGTTGCTCATTAAGGAAGTGATCTTGTGAAGAAATGATATTTATGATAACAATGTCTGTGGCAGTGAATTTGTCAGGATATGATTTGAGAGACCTGATGCCTTTTAAATCTGCGTTGCTTTGACATTGGTAAATTTATGAAATGAATGGAGGATCAACTGATCATTCTAAACCTTCGAAAGATCAGAATGTCACTTGAGGACGTTTTGGTTAAAGAATGTGCAATTTGTCACATGACCTTTGCAGCTCTCAAGATGGAGAAACTGATAGCATTAGGTGCAAAACATTTTGAATGTGCATGAAATTTGGAGTATTAAAATCCCCCCCAAGCAAAAACAGATAAGAAAACAAAACCAAAAAGGGCCGTGACAGTCCTATGCTTAGCTGACCTTGGATGCACATGTTCCAGTGGTCCTGTGACGGTGAGAATAAAATCAAGGTCACCTTTCTTCAAGACCATCATCGGAGTTTGCAATCAAGTCCTCAGTCACACAGTTTTGGAGTCATCATATTTCAAATGAAAAATCAAAAGATCCACCATTAGCAAAACATATGGCAATTGGTTTGTTTGACCTTTCAAGGTCAAAATAAGAACACCAAAGGAAAACCCATAGGTGCTTTACTATTAACTTTCAATAGTGACCATGTGTCAGATTTACTGCTTTCCCTGTGGTGATAATGCTAACATGGACATGCACTATTACTGATAATACGTAATTCGGAAAATTCATTAAAAATCGGGTAATGCCAGCAGGATCGTATAGTGAACAAAATTAGTATGGATCGAGTCAAGGTAGACTTTCTTCAAGCTTGAAGAGACACCAGCATGTGGTTTGGGAGAAGTCGAAATAACAAAATTACACAATGCACAAAAACAGAAGAAAATTGCAGCGCATGTATCAAGATCTATGTGTCTGCAACAGTGCCCCAATAAGCCTTTAAAAGCAATCAGCCAAACGGTTTTGGAGATGCGATATGAACAAAGATTTTGCTACAAAAATTAGTATAAAATTTAAAAAAATCACCGGAGCTTGATTATTTATACAAAAACTGATATAGACCGATCAAAAGTACATCCATATTGACTGGGTGTACAGTTCTGTGCCTCTCCTGGCATACACTTTTGTACGTCTCCTAAATGTACAGTTTAGTACCTCTTCTGGCTTACAGTTATGCATGTCTCCTGGGTGTACAGTTCTATACGTCTCCTGATGAACAATTTTGTACACCCAGATAGGTATAAAGCCAGCTTTTCTACAAGCCACACACAGTTGACGGGACTGTCACAGGAGCATGAGACCTAGTGCTGAATAGCATGCAAGTGGTCTCAAATATGTACATGTATATATACTCAATGGATCCTGGAATAAATAGATTTTAAACTGTATTTCAGCAGTTAAAGCCTGGGACTTGTATATTCACAGCAAAGCGAGATACTTTAGCCACTGAAGCTAAAGTATTTCCCACTTGGAGGTTTAAACCAAAGAGGTAGTTTAACCCCTGAAGTTATGTATCCCATAGTGGAGGCAAGTTATATTATACATTTTTCAAGAGAGTGTTCTGACAAAAACTCGGCCATGGTTAGGAACCCTGCACTGGTGGCAGTGTTGAGATATAGACCTGTCTAGTAGGTCTACTTACTCAAACGCAGAGGAATACGAAAAGTCAGAATTAGCTGCAAGGTGTATATTCGCCCCAATACACAACTGAATACACAAACATTTGGAGGGATAGAGCTGTGTATTCCCATTAGTTTGTATGTTACAGCAACCTTAAATAAACTAGTCACTTGTGTAGCTGTGGTTATATGATTTTTGTGAGGTATTTAGTCATGCATCTAGATTTACTATCTGAAATTTTGTGTTTCCATGTGCAGTAGTTTTCAAGTTATTAAGTTGCAAATTGCAATGGGCAGTAATGGGGATACACAAACCTAGCCCTCCACTGATTGCAATGCCCTCTTTTAGGCAGTTCTTGACCCTCCTGTTCTTGCCCTTGCCTATCGTATGGTGAATTACATTGTTGGATTTAACCCATGGATTACTGCTGCTAAAAGAATTGCACAATGATCTTGGGGGGGGGGGGTCATTTTTCACGCAAGGTATTTCATTTAACCACACAACAATTGTGCCCTGCTGAGCATACAAGTTGATAACTAAGTTGTATCACTATTGGGTTTTGGGCAGTGGAGTCAGCAAGTGCCTTGTGGTGATGATATATCCTGTGAAGATGCTGACCCTACTGATGCTGCTGGGACTATGTACATAGAGTGTGAATGTACATGCAAGCGTCGGAATTGAAGACTGTCTTATCATGTGCATGTTCCTTGCGTGGACTCTAGGAAAGACAGGTATAAAAGTCATGTTTGGGCGAAAAGCACATGGACTGTACTGGAGAAGTATAATGGCTGATGCACAGATGAATTCATACACATGTATCAGGTCAAGAAGGCGCCTGATATTTTGACAGTGACTTTAGAAACAGAACATTTCCATTAAGTTTCAGCATAATAGACGTGACGCTTTTGCAGAGGAAGTCGAAAATAGCGAAAACACATTTGTTACATAAAGTATTTGAAGAATCACAACGCCACTTGACGAACAAATTAAGCTCTCAGGATCCCCTGAAGTATCCCTGAGCAATTTCGAAGCTATTGGCCAAGTGGTTTTGGAGTAAAATTTTTAAGAATGGCCAAAAAATGAACAAACAAACAAAATCATAATAAAATCGAGGAATCACTGAACCGTGACCATTTGAACAAACTTTGTAGAGATCCACTCAAGTTACATTCCTACCAAGTTTGAGATAAATCTGGTGAGTGGTTTTGTAGAAGTCGAAAATATGAATTGAGGACGCCAACAAACGGTCGACGGACGCCTTACTAGCACATAAGCTGACGTGACTGGCAAGTAAGCAGAGCCAAAAACACACGCTGTTCCTAAATTTCACTATAAATTATTTGACCGCTTATTTTGAAGCTTCTATCATTGATAGATTTTATTATCTTATTTTACGGAGGTTTACAGGCCTCCAAATTCAATGGTTTCTTTTTGGGACAAGTTGCAAGCGCGTTACGATCTAGCTTGTAATGCAATAACAAACAAATTAGATTTAATGGGCGATTTTAATGCAGATATGTGTACAAGTCATGGTAAGAAACTTGCTGATTTTTCAAATTTTAACAACCTGACGTGCAGGAGCCCACTCGAATTACAAACATTTCTTTTTACCTGTCTAGATCAAATAATACCGAATATTCCTAGCTTTGTCAACAACGTTACTTATGCCGCCGGTTGCGAATAATAATCACTGTCATGTGGCAGCTAACTTATTATTAAGACACATTAAGAAACTCTACTTTGATAGATTCATATGGTTCTTCTCCAAGACAAACTGCGCCAAATTCAGGGAGGCACTTGGTCAGATAAATTGGGACCCCTGCTTCGATACTGACGATTGATGAGATGTGTAAAATTTGATCCAAAATTGTTCTTAGCACTGCTCGACGATACGTCGCAAAAAGGACTATCACCGTAAGATAGGGTGATGCGCCCTGGTATACTACATCTCTTCAGGCTCAACAAGGCTAAATCAGCCAAAAACCAAAACACATCTTTGGCGCTATTTTCGGAACCTATGTAATAAATATATGTATAAGTGATTTGAGATCTGCAGGAGAACACTACCAACGTCAATTTGATTTAGTTGATTATACTAAGAACAACGGAAAAAACTGGAACTGGTGAAAAGTGGTTGGCCATTTTATCAAAGGGGGCCAAAATTATGGGGAAAATTATTTGTTGGACGGGGACACTGTCATGGCAGACCCAAAGTCAAAAGGTGAAGTGTTGAACAATTTCCTTTAGAACAAAGCATTGCTCAACTGATCACAACAATGAATTATATTCTATATCTGTGACGGAAAATGAAGTTTATTCTATTCTAGCATCATTGGACGCAAGTAAGGGCACTGGCCATAATGGTATAAACCCAACCCTACTAAAAGAGGGCGCCTCTTCAATTACTCCTTCTTGAACCAGATTATTCAATATCTCATTGGGGAAAGCAGTTTTTCCTTTTGAATGCAAAAAAGCTCATGTCTGTTCTATCTTTAAAAGCGATGAAGTTAGCTAGTGCCGCAATTATTGGCCCATATCACTTTTAAGCTGTATTGCAAAAGTATTTGAACGCATCGTATTTAAGCACGTTTTCAACATCCTAAGGGATAATTTAGAACTCAGAAGTGGTTTATTTGACAGAAATACATACAGGTGAGGTACAAATAAGCATACATAACAGTTCCATTAGGAGATAAGGGTAACTGATATAAAAAGGGGTTATGTCAGGATGACCCCAGTTAAGGACATGATGTCCGCTATCACTGGGGCCACCTAGAATATGAATAAACATAAAAACAATTCATTTCTGCAATAGATTGATCATAATGGAATAGCAGTTTAATGAAAACGAAAAGACAAGGCGCTTTAGTCGCTGCACACAAAACTACCTGGAATGGTACGTGTTTCCAGGTATTTACTAATGAAATGAATTTTAGCGTATTTTGAAAAACCAGATAGAGAATGTGTATGGAATTTGTCTTTAATGCAAGGAGGTGTATTTTTAAGGAGTAAAGGAATTAAAAATCTGATACATTTTCGGGTGCTATTTCTGTTTGGGACAAGTAGTTGCATGGATTCTTTGTTTGTGGTTTGACCTGTCTTATTTCTCATTTAGTCTTGTCTTGTAAACAGGCTGAGTTTATGCCAGGCGATGGCACCATAAATAAGTTGTTATATTTGTATCATGAATTTGTAAAAGCTGTAGATATGCAAAAGAAGGTCAGAGTAGTAAACTGTGACATTACGAAAGCGTTTGATAAGGTCTATCAGCCCCCACCCCCCACCTCCCCCCCCCCTGCACTTCTCCACAAACTTTGTAATGGAGGAATTTCTGGACATCTCTTAGACTGGTTTAAAAATTATCTGTCAAACAGGACTCAAAGAGTCGTCCTGCAAGGGGAATTGTCTGGATGGAATAGTATTGAGGCAGTGGTTTCTAAAGAATAGTGCGCGTTCTCTGGATATAGTATAATTTATGTATGTCCGACCAATTTTAGAGTATGGAGATGTTGTGGGAGGAGGGGTGTACGGAGTCAGACGCAGACCCGTTGGAGAGTGTTCAACCGGTGGCAGCCCGTACAGTGACGGGAGCAATGCGTTGTACAAGCTATTCTGACCTTTATAGTATACTGGGTGGGAGACTCTTTCGAAACGTAGAGAAAAACATAGATTAAAACTTTTTTAACAAAATGGTCCATGGATATGCACCCGCGTACTTATTTAACCTAATTCCTGAAAATATATCATCTAGAAACCAATATAATGTCAGGTCCAAAAACAAACTGACTGGACCCAAATGCAGAATCAATTTGTTTGAAAGTCCTTCATTCCCTCTACTATTCGACATTGGAATATGCCCTTATCTGCCTTTCGTAATTCAGAAGATAGAGAATCATTTCAACGTAAACTGGATAGAGACAAACCGAAAACTAACGATTTATTTTACATGGGCATTAAAAATCTAAATATTCTACATGGTAGGATTGCAGCCAGTTGAATCAGGACATGCATAAAATAGGATTCTTTGGTTCCCCTGCCTGCAGATGTGGTGCGCCCGCTGAAAAGTCTTTTCAACTTTTGTTTTTAATGCCCAAATTATACTATCCAAAGAAATAGATCAATATTAATAATCATAGCCTGTCACTCCAAAATACCCTTTTCTATGGAAGTAATATCGGTTCAAAAGCAAACAACAAAATTATATTTGAAGCAACACAAAATTGTATTGTTTCAGTCAGGAAGATTCAAACCACCTTAAATTAAGCAAACCTTTGTATAGTCCCGATCAACAGAGCAACCACTAAGATTGAATATTGCTGTGCCAACATGGGTTACTACAGCTATAGTTCTGACCAAGCAACTGGAATTCCCTCTATCTGTCCCGTATATGTCAGCCGTCTAATCTTCTCGGGGTTATGTCTGCCTTGCTGTGTTTTCTTGTGACTTGTGCTTCTGTGCTTCTTTACTTTACTTTTTTCTTACATGCTTACTGTTATGGCACATTGTGATTACACCGAATGACCGAGTGACTGAGTTATACACATTGTATGTAATATTGTTTCTGATTGCAACAGAAGTATAATTGTATTTATAACAGCAATAACTGTAATCATTTACATTTTGATTGTATTTGCAACAGCAATAACTGTAATCCTTTGCATGTTTATTCCACGAGAGGAATTCATAAAGGCAAGGTGCCTGTTTTTCAATGTTTTTTTTTTTTTTTTTTGAAATATTATAGGTTTGAACCAATAGGTTTTTGTGAATCATGTCGCAAAGTTCCAAAAAGACCCCTTTACTGACGTGCCTCCCAAGTTATCAAAGCGATATGGATGTTTATATCTGAAAAAAACATGCTTATAACAAAAATTTAACAAGAGTGTAGTATATGTGTCAATACATGAATCGAAACGAGGTAAGTCCACTGAAATTGCACGTTCAAAAATGAATTTTAAAACTGCACGCAAAGGGTCCCAGAGACCTCAATGCGTTGCTTTCACTGAGCACGTGATTTGATTTATATGTATTACTGAGGACCTACATATACTGTGTCGTCTAAAGTTAATGATTCAGAAAACTGCAACCTATGTCAGTAATCAAAGAGCTAAATGTTGTACTGCTCTCTAGATCTGTACATGGCTCTTATGTCACTTGTTTCTTTGTGTTGTGTATGATGTCTCATTCGCCCTAGTCCGGCAGAAGTTTGGGTTCACCTGACATTATTGTCTATATTGCTTTTTTGTTTTTGTTTTTTTTGGGGGGGGGGGAGGGGGGTTGGGGGGTTGTTTGGGGGTTTTTTGTTGTTTTTGTTTTTTGGTTTTGTTTTTTGTTTTTTGTTTTTTGTTTTTTGTTTTTGTTTTTTTGTTTTTTTGTTTTTTTGTTTTGTTTTTTGTTTGTTTTTGTTTTTTGTTTTGTTTTTGTTTGTTTGTTTGTTTGTTTTTTTGTTTTTTTATTGGCTTGATTTATGAATACTGGGTCACACAAAGTCAGAAAATGCTGCCTGACATTTTGTCACCCTTGAGCATATTAAAATAGTGATGGTTATTTATTTAGCCCTCCCCCTACCCCCGTATTTGCTTTTTTTCACCACACCCCAACGATACATTTCAAAATAATCATTCAAATTAATAATTGGATGACCTCTTACCTACCAAATTTTTTGCCAGAGATGTATTTTATGATGGACCAGGTTTCTATTTAAAGCCAGCGTCTTGTGATAATATTTTACCTTTTATGGAACTTTTAATGTATTTATGTGAAAGCCATCTGAGTGGCGTCAACCCTGACGACGTTACTGCGATATCTCAAAATTATTGACCACAGCTTAACCAAATCTTTATCAGAGATGTATGTTATGATGGACCAAGTTCCCGTTTAAAACAAGCTCTTCTCTGATGATTTTTAAACTTTTTATGAAACTTTTGATGTACTTATTTGAAGGCTGTCTCAGTGGCGTCAACCTTGGCACCGTTACCGCGATATCTAAAAAAATATTGACCACAGCTCTATTACATTTTTATCAGAGATGCATCCTATGATGGAACAAGTTCCTACTTGAAGCTAGCTTCCTCTTTGTATTTTTATAAACCTTTTTATGAAACTTAAAAGTGTATATTTTCAAGGCCACCTGAGTGGTGCACAAGGGGAGGACGTTACCATAATATCTCAACAAGGATTCAATGCAGCTTCACCATTTTTTTTGTGCACATTATAGTGGACCACTTTTCTGTTGAAAACCAGCTTGCTCTTGGTTATTTGACACTTGTTATGAAACGTTTGAAGCATTTATCTGATGGTTGTCGGACTGACCCACAGTACAGTGGTCTCTGTCACGAGAACTTACTCCATGAATACATCCAAAATTGGTCTCTGTCACCAGAACTTGCCCCATGAACACATCCAAAATTGCTCTTTCATTTCGTAGACAAAAATATGGAAATAGTATTTTACTGCAAAGTCTAAAAAAATAGCAGAATTGAAGAAAACAAGATTATGGGCGCCGTTTTCTCAACGCTATTTTTAATGAGCTAATTATGGCTTGAATTTTTGCTTGCAGGCAGGCATGTAGCATAGTAACTGCAGAAATGAGAAAGACTAATCCTGAGTCTGAAAATTTTCTGCAATTTAACTTCTTATATTTTTTTAGGAATTTTATACAAAAGAAAAAATAATACTTTCAAACACAGATATGTATTTTGGCTTTTACCAATTTATGGTGAGCACATCTTAGTCTATACGTAAATATTCTATGACAATTCTAAAAGGGCTTTGTTAAATATGCAGAGTTGATCTTAAATAACACCCTTAGTTTTGCAGTCTATATTGTGTTTTCCAGTTTACTTAATGGCAGAAAAGATAACTTTTCAGTTTAAGTTTGACGAAATCCGTTTGCGTCCGTCCGTTAGACTTTTTACATTTTCCACTTCTAAAAAATCTTTGCAAGGGGATGGTTTGATTTTAAAAATAGACGTTCCATAGGTGGTTCTCTATCAAGTTTGAGAAAGAGATGATACAATATTTTCTTATTTTTTGATGAATAGTTTTACATTAATTAATTTTTAAAAAATGAAAATGAAATTCCTTCTCAAAAACTGCTAGGCTAATTGGTTTGATATTGCATACAGAATCACCTGAGGTTATGTAGTTCACAATTTGAACATTATGTGGCGCTGCGTGTTTTCCTGTTTTGTACGAATTTTGTGTACTGAGGCTATTTTTGTCTTTATCTCCAGAGAACGGCTATATAGAATTGTTCGAACTGTTATGATGATAAAATCTGACTAAAGATAACGCACATTGGCGAAAATAATGAGGATATGTTAATTTTTGATGAAGCCCGGGGACATCAGACTAGTAATAGAAATGTGCAAGCATGTAGTAATACAGAGTATGGTATACTGTCAAAATGGTTTTGTGGAATGCTTAAGACAGTAGTTTCCTAGTTGGGCCTGTATCATTCATGTGAAGATGATGATGATGCAATTTTTTATAGATATGATTTTGCACTTGGATGTTCCCCAGTTGGCTCTGTATCAGGTTTGCAAAAAAGAGAATAATGCAATAATCTATTTATATTTCATATTTTTAGGCGTTTTTGCAAAAAAAAAAAAAAAAAAAAAAAAAAAAAGGCCTTGACATTTTTACTCCATCAGCTTTATCGGCCGACGGGAATTTTATTGTTGTCATGTCTATACATGCGGGAATACGTCTATCCCCGCCCCACTCCGCCACCCCCCCCCCCCCCCGTTATTCTAGCGGACCCAATAACTCTTACACTAGAAATTGAGCTGCTGTCATGAAACCTGTACTGTAGAAGCGTATTACAGTAGTCCCTGTCATGAGAGACCCCTGTCGTGAGAGACCACCCTCTCATGAGAGACCGCTTTTCAGATTTCCAAGTCCTATATTTTCCATGTTAATTTACCTGCCATGAAAGACCACCTGTCTCATAAGACCACTTTTTTGTTGCTGTAGGGGTGGTCTCTGGCGACAGGGACCACTGTATTAAAAAGTTGGGTAATTTTGACATTCAGCGACCTTGACCAAGGTCACCAGGGATCATGAGATTTATTCACTTGTGGACAGAATAACTTGTAAGAATTGGAGCTACCAACAGGAAACTTATAGGAGCATTTCACTAGAATCTTGCGTATGGTTCGACATTCAGTTATATTGACTTACTATTAAGGTCACCAGGGGTCATCATCAGTAGCGATATAGTAAAAACCGGTATATGGCACGCTTAGTTTTAAGGCAAATAGATGTTGCTCGGGCTAACATTCATCAGATGTGTGAAGGGATGGCCAAGCAAAACTGTGTATCTTTGGACAGTGAATGTTTAGTAGAGTTCAAGCCTTTTTTCCTCCTGACTCCACGAATCTTATATGTTGGCTTATATCTTGGTAATTGTTTGATTTTAGGCCCATGACTACTACTAAACACTACTAGAAATGTAGATACCATG
>CAXHWN010002306.1:0-25000 GCA_964020975.1 Hermodice carunculata
TTCATTATTGTTTTATTTCACCCAAAATGAAGAAGCTTAATCAGGTTAACATGATGTTAAAGAACATTTAGTAGTGTATCTTGAAGAAAATATGATAGATAATGGTCTTTTGATATCTTATTTACCTTAAACACCATATATTGCTACACACATACTAAATGGTTCTCTCCTAAGCCGCAACTCGTTTGAAATGTACATCATTTCTTGAGCATTCGGAAATATCATAACACACACTCCATTGATCGGAATAGCACACACCCTGTAGTCCAGCATCTGGCAGAGCCACAAAAGCTCTTCAAACACTTCATTGTTGATAAGAGTTATAACTCCCATAGTTGGCATTCTGAATAAACACAAGAGGACGTTTCAGTTTTTTAATGCCAGAGATAAAGTTTATATGTCATACCTACTACATAGGTTCTCATAAAATCATAATGTCATATAATTTAGCGGTTAATATCCAAAGATTATTAGAACGTTTGGCTACAATAATTTACAGTTTTCAGACTTGTCGGTTTTGCTACTTAACTTTATCTTTTGGCATCATTCTGTTTTAATGTTCACCTTTCAGACATTTTAGGATTGCTTGTTTTCTGTTAGGTCAAACCCCCAGGGGCTATAGGTAGCAAGCAGCTACTGACGACAGTTACAAGCTTGCCTAATTGTACTCAAAATCCTGTTAAGAAAAATTGTTTTGATAACATGTTTTTTGACATAAATGCTAATGACTTTCATTCTTTTCTGACATGCCTAAATGCACATTTACTCAAAATTGATAGTATTTTCTTAAATGTCACAAACCTGACACATTAAGTTGATACATTGACTCAGAGTTGGCAGTTAAATAGAGCTTAATTGTTTGGGGGTAGGTGTCATCACAGAGTTTGTTTTACATTTCTGGTGCAGGATGTCCATTGTTACAGTCCTTGTTGGGATTTCCCTTGGTTTGTACAGGTGGTCTAGTTGCAACTGTTTATTTTACTATCACTGGGACTGAATATAAGGCCCCAGCTTGTTTCCACTTCAGTTATACACTGGCGGGTGGTTTAACTAGGATAAACTGTCCAGCCAGAAAGGGTACATATTGGTTCAGGGGTAAGTCAAATTGTTCTTATCTGAACCTGTACTATACAAATTTAGTAATTACGGTTTGTTTGACAGGGGTTCTTCTTTCATAAAGAAGCTCTGCATTTATAAGCAAAACTTCACGTATTTAGCTAATTCATCATTTGCCACGTTCTTATTTATCCTTTATTATGTGGGTTGTCTTTGCTGAATATTTAGCTTAGACAAGGAGCCGCTACTCAGAGAGACATGTACGGGTAAAAGGCTCCGAAACATGTTGAGTAGTTACCCGCTGAAGACCCTTTAATTTATTTGGGCTGATACAGCCTATGTCAAAATTTTACAGAGGAACGTGTGCAATATAGACAATAGTTATTCCATATGTATACAGGTTAGACAGGGACAGGTTAGCTTATGGAGAGTAAAGAGTTCGAACTGCGGAATAGGATATTGACTACTAGGAAGTGGTTCTGGGCAAAAAGACACAAATACAAATATGTCAAGTAACAATTGCCATTGTGTATAGGTCATATGGCATATCATTTGTACATGTTACATGTCATGTTGTATGGCATATCACTTGTCACTTGTCAGTTGTCACATGCTGCATGTAATGCCATACGGCTGCCAATTTTGAAGTGAATACTAGCAAATGGTTTCAGAGAAAAAGTCAAAAATGTGAATTCTAGTTTTGAATCCCTGTTGATTTACATAGTGATATATAGGAATGAACGCATTCCAAAATAAGTTCCAAAATTAATTAAAATGCAATCCACCCTGCTGGAAGTATTCCCCTTTCCACCCACAGGCTTCAGTGTCATGAAACTGTGTCAAAGTCATCAATAACACTTTTTACTTATGTTCAAGTGTGACCTAGATAATTGAGCTAATGACCCACTTTAACTTTATGACACACACTTAAGGCAAATTAACATTGCTGTAAAATTTCATGAATCTAAATAAAGGAATGAAAATGTTCTGACAGGAACACAATTGCACATGGATTTTACACTGTGGCCCATACATTAGCCCTAGTGACCAACTTTTGGTTTTTGACACGCTTTTGTGGCAGGGAACATGTACCTATAAAATCTCATGAAACTAAGTCAAACATTTGAAGAGCTACAGCCCGGACATGAACATATTGCTGTTTTACATTTATCTATCACTGCGACCCAAATATTTGTTTTAGTAACCTACTTTTGCTTTTAGATACACCCTCATGGCAGGGTTAAAACTTGTGTCAAATTTTATGAATCTACGTAAAAGGATGAAAGTGTTATGGTCTGGACAAACTTTTATATGGATTTTACACTGTGACCCAGATATTTCACCTAGTATGCTACTTTCTTCGTTCATGGTGCACCTTTGCAGGGGGGTTAATGTGCACATAAAGTTTCATGAAACTAACACCACTGAATGAGTAAGATGACATCTTATGTGGCACTGTAGGGGTTGTGGCACCTTTTTTTTGGGGGGGGGGGTTGTGGCACCTTGTGGTTAGTTTCATGGCAGTTTATTGCTTTGTTTGGGATCACTGTGTCATCTTGTGGTCTGTGGCACCTTGGAGCTACTGGCATGTTTTCCAGTTTGGTTATAAATCAATGTGTTGTGGCATGCAAAAGGATACAATAATAAACCAAAAAGCATGATGACACTCTCCTTAAGATACCATCTAACGCCTGTTTATCTCTAATAAAAGCCAACGCTACTTTCCCCTAATATACCATATAATGCCACTTGACCCATGATCTTTACATGATGCCACTATTCAGAAGATGTCATGATAACAAGTCATCGAACTAAAAGGTAAGATACTGTTCTCCCTGAGATGCCAAATGATGTCACGTGATTTATAGTATAATCAGGATGCCACTCTCCATAAGATACCACATGATACCTGTTCTAAGCATAACGCTCTTCTTACAAATATGCCATATGATGGCATGTGACCTATAATCTATGCACAATGCCACTGTACAGAAGAAGATATGATACCAACTCCTCACTAATCGAACGAAATGGCATGATGACATTCTCCCTTAGATGCCATATGACATGACGTGATGCCTCATCTAAGCATTATGCTACTCAACATAAGATGCCACCTGATGCCAAAATGCCACAGAAAGCATACAGCCGCAAACCCCAAATGCCAATAAATGCTACTATAATCATTATACGAACAGAAAAGCATCGTGCAAATAGACATAGCCAATATGCAATGGAATGCCACAATTATCTGTAATTGTAACCCAAAAATATGTTGCCACTTAAACGATGATGCCACAATGCCAGGGAATGCAATAATGATCAAAGAAGTATATATATATATATATATATATATATATATATATATATATATATATATATATATATATATATATATATATATAGATGCCACTTGAGTTGCGACAAAAACCCCACTTAACCCAAAAAACGCTTTGCACTAACCCAAAGGCACTACTGATGCCAAGTTGCCACTTGCCCAAATATGCCATATTTGGCGCCATGTCAACCTCAATTAAACCACAAATCATATAGCCACTAACCACAAGTGCCACAAATACCAAGGTGCCACTAACCCCAACATGTCACAATACTCTCTAATCAAATAAAAAAACATGATCCAACTTAACCAAATATGCCAATATGCCACAGGAAATGATACTCGGAAAACCATTATGGTAGTTGGCCGAAGGTGTCACAAACAATACTAAATACTGGATGCCACTATAAAGATATGAAAAAGTAAAACACGGAGTGGTAATACTCCCAAGTGCCAAAACCCCAAGATGCTAACTAGTGTAAATTTAAACATTATATGATCTGAAAAAGTTAGTGCCACTAACCGTAAGGTGTCATATGATGTCATGTGATTTATAATCTAAGCCCGATGCCACTCTCCATAAGATGCCTTATGATGCCACATGATACGTAATATAAACATCATGTCATTATTCCATACATGCAATATGATGCAACGCAATACCTTATGTATGCATAATGGCCTTCTTCCTAATATACCTCATGATGCCATGTGATCCATAATCTATGCAGAATGCGACTGTTGAGAAGATGAATGATGGCAACTCACTACTAATCGAAATAAAAGATACGATGACATTCTCACTAAGATGCCATGATACCACGTGATCCATAACCTAATTACGAAGCCACTCTCTACAAGATACTACATGATACCACATCATGTCTAATCGAACCCAAAGGCGTCATGCCTTTGCCCCTAATATGTCAGATGGTGGATCTGATGGCTGATATAAGCATGATGCCGCTCTTCATGAAATTCTATATGATACCAAAATAACACAGAAACCAAAATTACGCAAACCTCAAATACCTATAAATGCTACTATAATCATTATACGAACGGAAAACCAAAGTGACAATACCCCCATCCAAGATGCAATAGAATGCAACAGCAGGAAACAATGATCCAATACAATTAGTGTAGCATACCAAAGGTGCCACAAACATCAAAATACCAATACATGCCACTATAATCACATAAAGAAATAAAACGAATAGTGCCAGTAAACAGAAGTGCCACAACTCCCAAGATGCCAACAGGTGAAATTTTAAACATAATATGCACTGAAAAGCTTAGTGCCACTAACCTCAAGATGCCAAATGATGTCACGTGATTTTTAATTTGATCACGATACCACTCTTCACAAAAAAACATATGATGCCACATGATCCTTATATAAGCATCATGTCATGATATTCTGCATAAGATGCCATGCTATCACATGATTCATAACCTAATTACGAAGCCACTCTCCACAAGATACTACATGATACCACATCATGTCTAATCGAAGCCAAAAGCATCATGCCTTTCCCCCTAATATGTCAGATGGTGGATGTGATGGCTGATATAAGCATGATGCCGCTCTTCATGAAATTCTATATGATACCAAAATAACACAGAAACCAAAAGTACGCAAGCCTCAAATACCTATAAATGCTACTATAATCATTATACGAACGGAAAACCAAAGTGACAATACCCCCAGTCAAGATGCAATAGAATGCAACAGGAGGAAACAATGATCCAATATAATTATTGTAGCATACCAAAGGTGCCACAAACATCAGAAGTACCATTACATGCCCCTTTAACCACATGAAGAAATGAAATAAATATTGCCACAATGCCACGTAAAGCAAGATGCCGCAAACCCTAATTTGGTAATAGATGCTACTATAATCATAATACGAACCTAAAGGCCAAGTGCCAATAACCCTACACAAGATGCAATAGATTGTCACAATTATCTGTAATTGTAACCCAAAACCATGATGCCACTTAAAAGATGATGCCAAAATGCCACGGAATGCAAAAATGATCGAAAAATTATTATAGTAGTTACCCCGATGTTGTCAGGACCATCAAAATGCCACCAGATGCCCCTACAGCCATATAAATCAATAAGAAGCATAATGCTATTTACCCCAAGTGCCACACACCTCAAGATGCCAAAGAGCATGCAACAGTAATCACAATTTCAAGTGATCCAAATACAGTGACTGTTGCATTTGACCGGGAAAGAAGTACATTTAATTCAATGTAGCCTTCCGCTTCAATGGCATTGCGATCCACATTGTATACATTAACGTTGAGCTGAGGATTGAAGCTTTAAAGCAACATACAACTGATTTTTATAGGGTCATCGAAACAACGGCTTCAAAGCGGTACAAAAAAGTTTAACTCCATCAGCAAAATTGGTAATTGCCCAGCCAAAAAATACGCCACGTTGTGAAAGAATGCTACAGCTGTTCCAAAATCATGACGTTGTTACCCAAAGGTGCCACAAATCCCTAAAATACCAATATATATCCGTTAAGCTATGAAAAGAACTATAAACTACAGTGCAACTAATCTCAATATGCCACAGTGCTCTCTTACAGAATGAAAAATCAAAGCCAATTGTCCCAAGTGCCACTCACTCTAAGATGCTGCATGCTGCCACAATGGGTCCTAATCGAACAAAAAACACAATGCCAGTAACCCCAAGGTGCACTTATTCCTAAGATGCCACATCTGATGCTACTGTTAACCTAATTTACCAACAAACAAGGTGTCATTGTTGAATGTTTATTGTAGTTAACCCTACGATATTTAATTCCTGATACATTATTCTTTATTATCAACGAGCCAATAAGTAGCTTCAAACCTACCTTGCTTTCAGAATACGAACATGAAGGCAGCACCTTTGTATTCTCGCCTCATCAGTACTGAGTTTGGCTTCCAAATGACCCAAATTGAAATCTTACTAGTACTTGTGCAGTGCAAACAGGCCTTCTGCACGTGCATCCTGTTACCAAAATAGATCTGATGCAAGAACTGCTTTAGAAACGAAAACATGAAGATTTTGATGGTTTTGTGGTCATTTGAAACAAAGGAAAATTGAATAAACTTATTAGGTGTTTGGTGTAAATAATGGAAGCCTGTACTGAGTGTCACATTGGATTTTCGGTTTGGGGCACTTGGGGTCAGTGGCACTCTGCATTTTATTTTGTTTAATGGTTAAAGTGGTATCTAGTGTTATTTTAAAGTTGGTGACAAGTGTGTGGGCTATCAAATTAATATAATAAATTTGTGGTTACTGTTGCATTTTGGAGTAAGGTGGCATCCTGCAATTAGTGGCACTTTGGGTAAGCGGCATCAGGGATTTTGGTTCGATTAGGTACCAAAGTGGCATTCTGTGGCATCTTGGAATAGTGAAACTTGCAGCTAGTAGAGTCCTGGGTTTTTTTTTCTTTTTTTGTTTTTTTGTTTTGTTTTGTTTTTTTTTTTTTTGTTTTTTTTTTGTTTTTGTTTTTGTTTTTGTTTTTTTTTTGTATTTTTTTTTTTTTTTTTATTTTGTTGTTTGTTTGTTTGTTTCTATTGCGGTTTAATGTAGCATCATGTGTTACCCTGTGGTGAGTGGCACTTCGGGTTAGTGCCATCAATTTTTGTTGTTTGATTATGGACCATCGTAGTGTAGAGTAGCATCTTTGAATTAGTGGAATTTGGATCAGTGGCATAGCGTGTTTGGTTCGATATGGGATCATTGTGGCATAATGTGGCATCTTGGGGTTACCAGCACTATGCTTTTTAGTTCGCAGAAGGATTAATATTCTATCTAGCAGCACTTTGCTGTTAGTGGAGCCATAATTTTTGGTTTTATTCGACAACAATGCGACAGGGATCACATATCGTGGGGTTAGTGGCACTATTTTTTTTTTCAATTTGTTAAATGGATACAGCTATGTCCAGTGGTATTTAGGAGGGTGTGGCACCTTACGGTTAGTAACATTATGATTTTGGGATAACGTTTGCACTATGTGGCCATGTGGCATTTTGCATGTAGTGGCATCAGGGTTTTCACTTTCATTAGAGACCATTGTGGAATCATGTGCATTTTGCAGTTTGTGGAATCTCATGATTAGCAATATAATGATTTGGAGATCCCTGTTGCAATTTGTGGCAATGTGGCATCATTGGTTTAGAAACATCATGGTTTTTGGCTCGAGTATCATGCGTGGCATATTTGGGTTAGTGGCACCCGAGATTGGCGAGATCGTAATTTTTGGTTCAATAAGGGATCATTGGGTGTCATATGGCATCTTGGGGTTAGGCATCGTAGTTTTTTTGGTTCGATTTGGAAACATTGTGACATCACATGCCATGTTGGGGTTCGTAGGTTTTGGGGTTTGTGGCATCATGACTTTTGGTTCGATTGGAGTCCAATGTGGCATCGTGTGCCATATTGTGGTTGTGACACTCAGTTTAGTTGGGACTGTTGTTTATGTTCGATTAGCTACTGCTTGCAACATCTCGATTTGAGGATTATTGATACATTGTATGGCAGTGTGGCTTCATTGTGTCAGAAACATCCGAGTGTTTCGTTTGAGCATGAACTCTTGTGGCAGCAAGTTACATTTTGGGGTTAGTGGCACCTGGGATTAGCGGCATCGAGTTTTTGAATCAATAAGGGACCATCAGGCATCGTGTGCCACCTTGGTGTTAGGCATTGTGTTTTTTGGCTCGATTTGGCACCATTGTGGCAACATGTGCCATTTTGGTTATGTGGCATGGTGGGTTTTTTTTGGTTCGATTAGAGACCATTGGTGGATCATGTGCCATCTTTGGGAAGTGGCACCTTGACGTTAGTGCCATTAAGCTTTAGTTCGGGTAATAAGTAAAGTTAAAATGAATGGCCCATTGCGGTAAGTTTCACCATGCAGTGTAGTTCTATGTGAGAATAATAATGGCTTAGCTAGTGTATCTTGGAGTTAGTGGCACTATGTCTTTAATTTTTTAATGGTCACATCGGCGAGTGGCTAGTGACACCTTGTGGAATAAAATAAAATCTTAAGTATGTTAATTATGGCTTGTGACATCTACCCGTACCTATTTGTCCCATAGAAAAAGTAGATGCAAGAATGCAGTAATCAATCCGTGTGCTACCTAGTGGCACCTAATGAAAAGTAAGAACACTGCTACAGTGAAATAAAGCTAAGTAGCACCTTTGTTTACCTTAACAAAAGTACAAAATACAGTGAAGTTATTATGGTTATGTGGCATGGTGTCTTTGCTAGTGGCATTCAGTTTCATCCTTGTGTCTGTAATAAAAAATACAAACTAAAATACATTAATTAAGCTTTATGGCACGTAGTGGCACCTAGTTGTCCCTTCATCAATGGAGACACTACAATGCAGTTATAAGTCCTTCATGAGACTCCACTAGGTGTCTTATGAAAAGTAGAAAATAATATGTGGTAATCATGTCTTGTGGCACCGAGTGAAACGTATTTGTCCCTAACGAAATGTAGACACCAGAATACAGTAATGACTTCTTGTGGCACCCAAAGAAAAGTAAAACACTAGTGTAGTAAACTTGTACGAAGTGGGACCCAGTGGCACCAGTGTCCCCAAATAAAAGTACAAAATGTGATGCAGTCATTATGACTTGTGCCACAAAGTAGCATCTATACATCTGTTACAAAACAGTGTAGTAGTTACTTCTTATGGCACTAGTTGGCACCAAATATAATGTGGAAACTAAAATAAATTGTGCCTTGTATCACCAAGTGCCATTTATGTTTCTCTGAAGAAATGGAAACATTTTAATGCAGTAATTATTTCTGGTGGCAGCAAGTGGCATATAATGCAGTATAATTACGCTACGTGGCACCAAGTGGCACCTCTGTGTCCCAAAGGAAAATACAAAAACCAATGCTGTTAATATGGCTTGTGGCACCCTGTGGCATCCTTGTGCTGGTAATGAAAAGTAAAAACTAAAATAAAGTAATTATGTCTTGTGGAACCTAGTGGCACCTTCTTGTCCCTACCAAATTAAGACGCTACAGTTCAGTTATAACTCCTTGTGGCATCTTGTGGTGTCCTATGAAAGGTAGAAAGTAAAATGTGTCAACCATGCCTTGTGGCACCCTGTGGCAGCTAGTTCTCCTGAACAATATGTAGAAACCAGAATACATTTTTTCCTTGTGGTACCTAGTGGCACTCAATGCAAATTACCTTTGTCAGTATGCCAAGTATTAAAGACTCATCCATTGTCAAAAAATACAGCTCCATAATTAATGTTGTCATAAGACTTTGGAACCGTGATGTACATAATTTAAAGACTGTATTCCTGGGCTCAGCATTCTCATATAATCATCTTAGGCATAGAAGTAGCATTAAAAGCTACCCTTCAGTTAAAGGCACCCGAGGGTTAGTGGCACCGTGTTTTTTGGTGGGGTGGGGGTGGGGGTGTTCATTAGGGATGGTGTTGCTCCTAATGTGGCACCCTTGGGGTGGTGGCACATTGGGGCTAATGCACTCTGTTATGGGTTTAACTAGTGACAACGTTACTCCAAATGTGGCATCTTTGTGTTAGTAAAACCCTATTTTTTCTTTATGTTACAGACAATGCTGTGCCAAATGTGGGGTTAGGGGCACAACTTGTCTCTGCCTTAATTAGGGACGACTTTACTCCAAATGTGGCACCATGGGTCTTGTGGCACCTTGCAGCTAGTGGCACAATGTTTTTTTTTTTTTTTTCTTTGAGGACTATCTTGCTCCAAATGTGGCACCTTCGGGTAAGTGACACTAAGCTTTTCAGTCCGTGCAATAAAAAGTTAAAAATAATGGCCCTTTGCCTTTAGTTTTACCATGGAGTTTAGTTCTGTGTGAGAATAATGGCTTAGCGACTCTATATTTTGGGGTTAGTGGCACTATAGCTTTTTTTTAATGGTCACACTAGCAAGTGGCTAGGGGCACCTTGTGGCATACTCAGGGTTGCTAATGAAAAGTACGAACTGAAATATGGTAATTATGGCTTATGGCATGGAACGGCACCTATTGTTCCTAAGAATATGTAGACGCCAGAATTAATTAATCCATGTGCCACCTAGTGGCACCTAATGAAAAGTCAAAACACTACTGCAGTGAAATGAAGCAAACTGGCACCTAGTGGCACCTGT
Source organism: Hermodice carunculata (assembly GCA_964020975.1). Classification (NCBI taxonomy): domain Eukaryota; kingdom Metazoa; phylum Annelida; class Polychaeta; order Eunicida; family Amphinomidae; genus Hermodice; species Hermodice carunculata. Next base: position 10,564 of record CAXHWN010002306.1, read on the forward strand.
GCTTCCCTTAAGAAGTACAAAATAAAACGAAGTTATTGTGGCCAGTGGCACTCAGTTTCATCCTTGTGTCAGTAATGATAAGTAGCATTATTCAAAGTGGCACCTGGTAGCACCTGTGTGTCCCTAGGGAACAGTGCAAAATATAATGAAGCTATTATGCCTTGTGACGCAAAGTGGCATCCTTGTGGCGGTATTGAAAAGTAGACAGTAAAATGCAGTAATTATGCGCTGTAGTGCATAGTGGGACCTACTGAAAAGTTTAAACACTAATGCAGTATCATTAGGCTATGTGACACCTGCGTGTCCGAATGGAAAATACAATATACAATGCTGGTGATACGACTTGTGGCACCCCGTGGCATCCTTTTGTCAGTAATGAAAAGTAGAAACCTAAATACAGTAACTTTTCCTTGTGGTCCCTAGTGGCACCCAGTGCAAATTACCTTTATAAGTATGCCAAATATAAAAGAGTCATCCGTTGTCAAAAACTACAGCTCCATAAATATTGTTGTAATAAGACTGTGGAAGCTTGATGTACATAATTTGAAAACTTTATTCCTGAGCTGAGCATTCTCATAAAATTAGCTTAGGCATAGAGCTAGCACTAAACAATACCCTTCAGTTGATGGCACCATAGGTCCAGTGGCACTTTTTTTTGTTTCATTAGGGACGGTGTTGCTCCTAATGTGGCACCCTTGGGTTTGTGGCACATCGGGGCTAATGCACCCTGTTTAAGGTTTAATTAGGGACAACGTTTCACCAAAGATGGCATCTTGGAGTTAGTGACACCCGGTTTTTTCTTTAAGTTACAGACAAGGCTGTGTCAAACGTGGGACCTTGGGGTTAGGGGCACTCTGTCTCTGTTTTGATTAAATACGACTTTACTCCAAAATGTGGCACCATGGGTCTAGTGGCATTTTGGTGTTAGTGCCACCTTGTATTTTCATTTTGTTACAGACAACGCTTTGCAAACTGTGGCACCTTGGAGTGAGTGGCACCCTGCTTTTGGTTTCTTTGAGAACAAGAAGGTTCCAAATGTGGCACATTGGGGTTAGTGACACTAAGCCTTTTAGTTCGTGCAGTAATTAAAGTTAGAATGAATGGCCCTTTGCCTTTATTTTACCAAGGATTTTAGTTCTGTGTGAGAATAGTGGCTTAGCGACTGTCTATCTTGGGATTAGTGGCACTATGGCCTATTTTAGATGGTCATATTAGCAAGTGGCTAGTGGCACCTAGTGGCGTCCTCAGGGTTGCTGATGAAAAGCACGAACTGAAATATGGTAATTATGGCTTGTGGCATCGACTGGCACCTATTGTTCCTAAGAGTATGCAGACACCAGAATGCAGTAATTAATCCATGTGCCACCTTGTGGCACCTAATGATCAGTCAAAACACTACTGCAGTGAAATGAAGCAGAGTGGCACCTAGTGGCACCTGTGTTTCCCTTAAAATGTACGAAATATAACGAAGTTATTATGGACAGTGGCACTCAGTTTCATTCTTGTGTCAGAAATGAAAAGTAATAAAAAAAATGCAGTAATACAGCCTCGTGGCTCCTAATGGCACCTTGTTGTCCCTACAAATAAGGAGACACTACAATACAGTTATAACTACTTGTGGCACCTAGTGGTACCTTATTAAAAGTAGAAACTAATATGGGTTATCATGATTTGTGGCACCCAGTGGCACATATTCGTTCCAAATGATATGCAGAGACCAGAATAGAGTAACTACTCCTTGTGGAACCCAATGAAAAGTAGAAACACTAGTGTAGTCAACTTATACGAAGTGGCATTCAGTAGCACCAGTGTGTCCCCAAGGAAAAGTACAAAATATGATGCAGTGATTATGACTTGTGGCACTAAGAGGCACCTATTCATCTGATAGAAAACAGTGTAGTAATTACTCCTTATTGCACTAAGTGGCACCAAATAAAATGTGGAACCTAAAATAAATTATGCCTTGTAGCATCAAGTGCCATACATGTTTCCCTGATGAAATGTAAACATTACAATGCAATAATTACTCCTGGTGACAGCAAGTGGCACCTAAGGCAAAGCAGAAACGCTAATGCAGTCATAATGTAAAGTGGCACCTGGTAGCACCTGTGTGTCCCTAGGGAACAGTGCAAAATATAATGAAGCTATTATACCTTGTGACACAAAGTGGCATTCTTGCGGTAGTATTGAACAGTAGACAGTAAAATGCAGTAATTATGCCTTGTAGTGCCTAGTGGCACCTAATGAAAAGTAGAAACAGTAATGAAGTATAGTTAAGCTATGTGGCACCGGTGTGTCCCTAAAGAAAATACAAAATACAATGCTGTTAATACAAACTGATTTTTATGGGGCCATCAAAACAGCGGTTTCGAAGCTGCAGAAAAAAAGCTTAATTCTATCAGCAAAATTGGTAATTGCCCAGCCAAAAATCTGCCACGTTGTGAAGGAATGCTACAGCTGTTCGTAAATCGTGACGTTGGTAACCAAGAGGTGCCACAAACCCATAAAATACAACTGTATGCCCCTTCAGCTATTAAAAGATCTAAAAAGCATAGTGCAACTAACCTCAATATGCCACAATGCTTCATTTTAGAATGAAAAATCAAAGCCAATTGCCCCAAGTGCCACTCACTCTAAGATGCTGCATGCTGCCACAATGGGTCCTAATCGAACAAGAAACACAATGCCAGTAACCCCAAGGTGCACTTATTCCTAAGATGCCACATCTGATGCTACTGTTAACCTAATTTACCAAAAAACATGGTGTAATTGAAGTAATCATTATGGTAGTTAACCCAAGGCGCCACAAAAATAGAAATACTACTACATGCCACTTCAACCATATAACGCAGAGTGCCAGTAACGCCAACGGCCAAAAACCCCAAGAGGCCAACAGATGGAATTATAAACATTTAATGAACTCAAAAGCTTAGAGCCACTAACCGCAAGATGCCAGTTCAGGGCACAATGGTCCCTAATTGACCCCCCACCAGAAAAACACTATGCCACTAGCCACAAATGCCACTAAATGCTATCATAATCATTATACAAACCAAAAAAAATGGTGCCACTAACCCTAACAAAGATGCAATAAAATTTCCCAATGATCTGTAACAGAAGCAAGAGCCATGATGTGAGTCAGGCCAAGATGCCTCTAAGCCAGTCAGCATGGTGCCCGTTACACAAATGGCCACTTAACGCTATTACAATCACTATTCGAACCGAAAACTATAGTGAAACTAACCCTCATCAAGGTGCAATAGACTGCTACAATGATGTGTAATCAAAGTATAAAGCCATTCTCCCTAAGATGCCACATGATGTGCATGATGAATAATCTAAGTGCCATGCCACTCTCCATAAACTGCCACCACCCAGAAAGCATAGTGCCATAGTTTGCAAATGCCATTAAATGCCACCATAATCATGATATGAACCAAAGACTATTGTGCCACTTACCCTAAGGAAAGTGCAATACGTTGCCACAATACTCTGCAATCTGACGAAAAACCAAACTGCAACCATGCCAGAAAATGCAACAACAATCCAAAAAGTTACAGTTCATTAACGAAGTTAACCAAAACACCCATGTGGCATTTGAATTAAGGTTAAGGTCACCCATCTTCAAACTTGACCTAGACCTGGATAAGGACTATAATCCTGCATATGCAGTTCCTGTCTGTAAAAGTATTGTAGTTTTTGTGTGGAGCCTAGAACTTACTCAGTGCCTCCATGACCATGGCAATAGTGTCAAGTTCAGCCACCTCTATATTTCACCTAGCCCTTATACTGGAGTATTCACTTGGGGGCCATCAGAGTCCTATCTCAAAAAATTCTGGAGTTATCGTGCGAGAAATTAAGTCTGTCTATCGACTGACCAACATGATCAAAGCTATATGCGCCACATTCTTTGAAGGGAGCTTAAAAATATATGGGTAAAGTAATAATTCAGTAAAGAAAATAGCATCTTGCAGGAACATATGAATCAATGTACATCTTTTGATCATTCGAATGAAGCGAATCTAGAAATGAACAAGATATGTTTGTAAAACATAGATGCCCCCCTCCCTCATTACCCTTGCCCTCGCTACCCTATTGAAAGTGGTAGAAGGGGCACTCGTGGCCTTACAAAATTAGTGAAGGTTGATCATACATCAATGTCAAATATCTTTATACTTTAACCTAGCCCTTAAAAAACGACTGACAACCTGGGCAATATAAAAGTTATAGCTGAAAAATTAGTCATCATTTGGAAACCATATTCAGCAAAGTGGATTTATGACCTTGGAAATTATGGCAAGGTCACTCATTTTCATTTGACCTTCTTCAGTTATTGTGCAAAAAAAAGGAAGTCTACTGTCTGTGTGTGACCCTCAAAACTGGGTCAAGGTCACCCATCTACAAACTCAAACTAGCCCTTATAGGCAACCATAAAGCTGTGCAATATAAAAGTGCTACATCTAAAATGCAAATTATCATGCAGATACAGTATTCCAACAAATGGCTTTGTGACCTTTGAAATTAATTCAAGGTCACCCATCTTCAAACTTGACCTAGACCTGAATACGGACAATTATCCAGTGGAATATAAAAGTCCTAGTTTAAAAACCTCTTCAGTTATCACGTGGAAACCAAAGTTAACTCAGGTACCAACCCATATTCAGTAAAGTGGCTCTGTGACCTTTAAAATGAAGTCAAGGTCATCTATCTTCAAACTTCGCCTTGCCCCGAATATGGACTATAATCCTGTGCAATATAAAAGTTCTTGCTTAAAAACCTCTTCAGTTATTGTGCGGAAACCAAAGTTAACTCAGGTACCACTGTGACCTTGGAAACAAGGTCAAGGTCACCCATCTTCAAACTTCGCCTAGTTTTTGATTAGAATGATACACCTGTACAGTATCAAAGTCCTAACTCAAAAACTTCTTGAGTTATTGTGCGGAAACCACAGTCTAACTAAACTCTCTCTGTGACCCTGAAAACTGGGTCAAGGTCACCCACCTTCAAAAGAAACCTAGATCTTACAGAGAACCATAAAGCTGTGCAATATGAAAGTTCTAGCTCCAAGGTACAAGTAATCATGCAGAAAGCATGAAACCATATTCAGTAAAGTGGCTCTTTTAACTTTTAAAATGTGGTTAAGGTCATCCATCTTCAAACTTCGCGTAGCCCCAAATATGGACTATAATCCTGTGCAATATAAAAGTCCTAGCTTAAAAACCTCTTCAGTTATTGTGCGGAAACCAAAGTTAACTCAGGTACCACTGTGACTTTGGAAATTAGGTCAAAGTCACCCATCTTCAAACTTCGCCTAGTTTTTGACTAGAATGATACACTTATACAGTATCAAAGTCCTACTTTAAAAACTTCTTGAGTTATTGTGCGGAAACCACAGTCTACCGACCGACTGACAGACCAACCAACCGACTAACCGACCGACCGACCAACAGACCGAATGACATGTGCAACGCTATATGCCCCACCTCATTCGAAGGAGGGCATAATAAAATGGTGCTTTCTTCTGACTTCTTTGTACTGTTTCACTTTTATTGAACCCATTTGCTGTTTGCTTGCTGATGTCGTTTTGATGCTTGTTCTATCATTTATATTTGTTTAATCTACGATATTTAATTCCTGAAACATTATAATTTATTATCAGCGAGCCAATAAGTAGTTTCAAACCTACCTTGCTTTCAGAATACGAACATGAAGGCAGCACCTTTGTGTTCTCGCCTCATCAGTTCTGAGCTTGGCTTCCAAATGACCCAAATTGAAACCCCACTAGTACTTTGTAAATTGCAAACAGGCCTTCTGCACGTGCATCCTGTTACGAAAATAGATCTGATGCAAGAACTGCTTTAGAAACGAAAACATGAAGATTTTGATGGTTTTGTGGTCATTTGAAACACAGGAAAATTCAATGTTGCATTATGTGGCAATGTGGCAACTTCAGTGTTTTTGGATTGATTAGCAACTATTGTAGCATCATACGGCGTCTTGGGGTAAGTGGCACCTGACATGGCGTCATTGTGGTGTTTGGGTCAATAAGGAACCATTGGGTGTGATATGGCATCTTGAGGTTAGGCATCGTGTTGTTTGGTTCGATTTGGAACCATTGTGATTTCATGTTTCATGTCAGGGTTAATGGCGTTTGAGGTTAGTGGCATCATGGTGTTTGGCCCGACTAAAGACCATTGTGGCATCATGTACCATCTTTGGGGTTTTCGGACTTGGGGTTTGTGGCACTAGGCTTTTTTCCTTGTAGAATAACTGAAGTTCGATTCAAGGCATTTGGCTGTTAGATTTAACCTGGATATTGGGTCTATGTAAGAAGAATGGGTTATGTTGGGGTTAGTGGCACTCTGTCCTTTTTTTAATTGTTACATTGGCAGCTTGTGACATTTAGGGGTTTGTGGCATCTTATGGCTGGCGACATTATGATTTTTGGAGTTCCTATCATCAGGATATTTGGGTTGATTAGGGACCATTGTGACATCATGTGCCATATTGTATTCAGTGGCACTTGCGGTTGGTTTGATCTGATTTGTAAGTTCAATTTGGGACCATTGTGACAGCATGTAGCATCTTGGGGTTAGGGGCACTATACTTTTTAGTTCGTATGATGATTTACGTTTCGTTTAGTGGCACTTTGCTGTTAGTGACAAGATGGATTCTTGATGTATTAGGGAACAATATGACAGCTGGTATAAATCTGGGGCTTTGCAACATTTGGAGTTGGTGGTACTACAGTGTTTACATTTTTGAACGGTTATGATAGTAGGTAGTGGCATTCTGGGGTTAGAGGGACTTTTTTGTTCGCAACATGTTGATTCCTAGATCACTTTTGCATTATGTAGCAATGTGGCATCTTTAGGTTAGAAACATCCGACCCTTTGGTTCGATTAGAAACCATTGTGACATCATGTGACATCGTAGGGTTAGTGCCACCTGGCATTAGCAGCATGGTGTTTTTGTATCAAGAAGGGACCATTTGGCATCTTGTGGCATCGTGTTGTTTTGGTTTGATTTGGGACCATTTTTGCATCATGTGGCATGCTGTGTTTAGTGGCATGATGTTTTTTTGGTTCGATTAGAGGCCATAAGTGCATCGTGTGCCATCTTTGGGTAGTGGCCCTTGCGATTAGTGGCACACTGCGTTTTAGTTCGTATTTATAATTAAGGTAATACTGACCGGCACTTTACTGTTAATTCTTTGTGAGACTAATGGATTAGCGAGTGGGGTTCCTGGCACTATGCCTTTAAGTTTTTTAATGGTTACATTGGCAAGTAGCTAGTGGCACCCTTAGGGTAAGTAATGAAAAGTAGAAACTGAAATTAGTTATTATGCCTTGTGGTATCTACTCGCGCCTTTTTGTTTATAAGAAAATATTCACGCCAAAATGCAGCAATTAATCCTTGTTGCACCTAGTAGCCCCTAGTGAAAAGTAGAAACACTACTGCGACGAAATAAAGCGAAGTGGCACCTACTGGCATCTGTGTTTCCATTAAGAAAAGTAAAAAATATAATCACTTTATTATGGCTAGTTGCACCCAGTGGCATCCTTGTGTGGGTAATAAAAGTAGAAATTAGAATACAGTAATTATGCCTTGTGGCACTTAGTGGCACCTAGTTGTCCCTACAAAAATAGAGACATTACAATACAGTTTTGTTTTATTTATTATTCTATTTGTGGCACCTAGTGGGGTGTCATGAAAAGTAGAAATTCAAATGTGGTAATTATGTCCTTAACGAAATCTAAACACCAAAATACAGTAATTACTCCTTGCGGCACCCAGGGGCACCAATTAAAAGTAGAAACACTAGTGTAGGAAAATTGTACGGTGTGGCACCCAGTGGCACTGGTATGTCACCAAGGAAAAGTACAAAATATGAAGCATTAATTATGCCTTATGGCACCTAGTAGCACCTACTGATCTGTAAAAATGTCGACCCCACAGTGTAGTAATTACTCCCGATGGCACTTACTGCCACCTAATAGAATGTAGAAACTAAAATAAACTGTGCCTTGTAGCACCAAGTGGCAGCTATGTTTCGGTGATGAAATGCAAACATTACAATGCTTTAAATACTCCTGGTGGTAAAAAGTAGCACCTAAGGAAAAGCAAAAACACCAATGCAGTAAATATGCAAAGTGGCACCTGTATGTCCTTAGGGAACAGAACAAAATATAATTAAGTTTTTGAAACAAACCTGTTTAAACCAAAAAGTAATGAAGTTATTATGCCTTGTGGCACATGTTGGCACCCTCGTGGCGGTTATGAAAAGTAGTCAGCAAATACAGTAATAATGCCTTGTGGTACCTTGTGGCACCTAATGAAAAGCAGAAACACCACTGCAGTAAAATTATGCCTGGTGGCACCTGGTGGCACATGTGTATCCTTAAGGAAAAGTAAAAAATATAATGGAGCTATTATGGCTACTGGCACCTAGTTGCATCCTTGTGTCGGTAACGAAAAGTAAAAACTAAAATACAGTAATTGGCACTGAGCGGCACTTAGTTGTCCCTAGCAAATTGGAGACACAATTAGTTAGTTATAACTCCTTGTGGCCCTAGTGACGTCTTATGAAAAGTAAAAACTAAAATTTGGTAGCCATGCATTGTGGCACTAAGTGGCAGTTATTGGTACCTAACAAGATGTAGACACCAGTATACAGTAATTACTCCTTGTGGCAACCAATGGAAAATACCTTTATAATTAGGCCAAATCATAAAGACTCATACAGTCTAACAAAACATTACAGCTCTGTAACTGTTGTTGTAATCAGACTATGGAACCATGATGTACATAGCTCGAAAACTTGTTTCCTGAGTTCATCATTCTTAATTGACTATCTTAGGTATAGAGTTAACAATGAAAGCTAGCTTGAGTTCATGACACCCTGGGATGGGTGGCACCCTATTTTCGGTTTTGGTATAGACGATGTTGCGCCAAATGTGCCACCTTGGGGTCATTGTCACACTGTTTTCAGTTTATTTTGACGTTACTCCAAATGTGGCACCGTGGATTTAGTGGCACCCTGTCTTTTGGCTTTGTCAGGGACGACGTTACTCCAAATAGGGCACATTGGGGTTAGTGCACACTGGGGTTTTTCTGGTTTCGGCATGGACGATGTTGCTCCAACTGTGACACCTTGGGGTTAGTGGCACACTGCTTTTGGTTTAATAAGGGACGACGTTACTCCAAATATGGCACATTGGGGTTAGGCACCCAGGTTTTTCTTTATTATTATTATCATAATTTTGTTTTTTGTTTCGGTGTGGACCGTGTTGCTCCAAATGTCCCACCCTGGGACTGTTTGCAGTTTAATGACGGATGACGTCACTCCAAATGTGGCACCTCAGGGTTAGTGGCACCCTGTTTTCTTTTTGGTTTCTATATGGACGATGTTGCTCCAAATATGGCACGTCACACTGTTTAAAGTAAAATTAAGGACGACGTTACTCCAAATGTGGCACCTTGGGGTTAATGGCACCCTGTTTTTTGGCTTTGTTAGGGACACTACTCAAAATAGGGAACAATGGGGTTAGTGACACCCTGGTTTTGTTTTTGTTTCGGCATGGACGATGTTGCTCCAAATGTGGCACCTTGGGTTTAGTGGCACACTGTTGTTGGTTTAATAAGCACGACATTGCTCCAATGTGGCACCTTGGGTCCTGTGGCACCCTGTTTTGGGGGTTTCGTTTGGAACCACGTTACTGCATGGACGCTGTTGCTCCAAATATGGCACCTTGGGGTTAGCGGCACCCTGTTTTCTTTTTTTATTTTGTTTCGGTATAGAATATGTTGCTCCAAATGTCCCACCTTGGGGTTAGTATCACACTGTTTTTTTGTTTATTAAGGGCTGACATTACTCCAAATGTGGCACCTTGGGATTATTGCACCATGTTTTTTGTCTTCATGAGGGAGGACTTTACTCCAAACATGGCATATTAGGGTTATCAGCACCCTGTTTTGGGGTTATTTTGGGGTTCGGTATGAACGGTGATTCGCCCCTTGGGGTTAGTGTTTCTGTTTTTGATTCAATTAGGGACGACGGTACTCCAAATGTGGCACCTTGGAGTTAGTGGCACCCTTTTTTTGTTTCGTTAGGGACGACATTATTCCAAATTAGGCACCATGGGGTTAGTGGCACCCTGGCTTTTGTTTTGGTTTCGCTATGGACGATGTTGCTCTTAATGTCCCACCTTGGGGTTAGTGTCACACTCTTTCGATTTATATGGGACAACGTTACTCCAAAAGTGGCACCTTGGGCCTAGTGGCATCATGTTTTTTGGCTTTGTTCGGGAAGATGCTACTCGAAAAATGGCACATTGGGGTCAGTTGCACCCTGGGGTTTTTTTGTTTTTTTTTTTTTGTTTTTTTGGTTTGTTTTGTTTTCGATATGGACGATGTTCTTCAATAATTTAATTAGAGACGACCTTAATCCAAATGTGGCACCTTGGGGTTACTGGCAACCTGGTTTTTGGTTTTGTTAGGGACGAAATTACTCCAAATATGGCACGTTGGGGCTAGTGGCACTGTTTGTTGTCTTTTCCTTCTGGTGTGTTTTCGGTATCGACGATGTTGATCCAAATGTGCCACCTAGGGGTTAGTGTCACACTGTTTTCTGTTAAATTAGAGAGGATGTTACTCCAAATATGGCACATTCGGGAAAGTGGCACCCTGTTATCTTTTTGGTTTCTGTATGGACGATATAGATGCCAAATATGGCACCTTGGGGTTATTGTCACACTGTGTTTGGTTCAATTAGGGACGACGTTACTCCAAATGTGGCACCTTGGCGTTAGTGGCACCCTGGTTTTTGGTTTCGTTAGAAACGATGTTATTCCAAATATGGCACGTTCGGGCTAGTGGCAACCGGGTTTTGGTTTCGGTATGGACGATGTTGCTCTAAATGTCCCACCTTGGGGCTTGTGTCCCCCTTTTTTTTGGCATTGTTAGAGTTTGGGTTAGGGTTAGGGACTTGACTACATATGCCACTCAAAAATGCCACCATTTTTTGCCCTTGCGAAAAATGTGGCAATTTGTGGCATTTAGTGGCACCATTTGTGGAAATTAGTGGCAGTATGTGGCATGCGATATGCCACACCTCTGGCAATTGGTGGCAGTATGTGGCATGTGTTATGCCACACCTGTAGCAATTGCTGGGAGTATGTGGCATCTGACATGCCACACCTGTGGTATTACACTTGTGGCTTTTTTGCATATATGTGGCAGTATGTGGCACTTTGTTTGGAAGTAGTGGCATTTGAGATGCTATACTTGTGGCATTACATTTGTGGCATTTGTGCATATAAGTGATAGTATGTGACAGCTTGTTTGTTTCTAACACTATTCATTAGTGGCATGTTCAACATTAGCTTTACTGTTTAATGGTTTGCAGCATATGTTATGCCAGTGTGGGATATGTATTAGTTTGAGCAAAAATTGCCATTTATTGTACATGGTTTAATTTGTGGGATTTAGATATTTTTGAAATAATAGTAAATCAGCTGATCTTGCACTATGGTTGTGGCATTCGTAACTGAAAGCACCATATTATGTTCACATGACTGTTTGTGGCATATGTTCTGCTGTCATGGTCAGAATCTGGAATATTTAATGTTGTCAGTTGCTATATGCGCTTTCCAACTGAATCTATTTAGTAGCATCATTTCCTATTTTTGGAGTAATTTGTAGTCTCTTTCGATTAGTGGCACCACATTTTTTGTTTGAGCAGAGATCATTGTGGTATTTTGTAGTATTTTTAGGGAGTAAGTTGCACCATGCTTTCTGTTTAATGAGGAATAAGGTTGGTACCTTTTAGCATTGTAGTGTTCTATGATATCTTGGGATTAGTGGCACCATAAATTTGTGTTCGATTACGGGTCATTGTAACATTTCATTGGATCATTTTGTGGCATCTTGTGAGTTAGTTGCACTGTGCTTTTCCTTTCGATTATGGATCAGTTTGGCATCATGAGGCTTTGTGTTAAATTGTGACATTTCTCGTTAGTGGCATATTGGCAGTTAGCGGCATTTTAGGTGTAAGTGGCACCATGTATTCTTTTTCTTTTAAGGTTAGTGTTCTACCACTGTGTGACATTGTCGTTTCATTTGGATTGTGGCACCATGTAATTTTCGGTATGAGTAGTGATCATTGTGGCATGTTGGTAGTTTGTGGCATCTGGTTAGGGCTAATAGCACTATGATCCTTTTTTTTCTATAACAGATAATTGGATTGTATCACTGGAGCATTTTGTGGTATCTTAGGATTAGCATCTCCACAGATTTTGTTCCAGATGGGATCATAAGAGCATATTTGGGTGTATTGGGGCTGTTAGCGGTACAATGTGTCTTTAATTCTTGAGGGTAGACATTTGCTTAAATTTGTCCCCGTGGGGTCAGTGGCACCTTGGAGTTAGTATCACCTTTGGAAGTGGCACCCTCTTGCATGTAGCATTGTAGTTTTATTGTTGAGGGTAGACATTTGTTTGAAATTAGCAATGTGGTGTAAGTTGCACCTTGGGGTAAGTGGCACCACATGGTTATTGGCACCCTGCTACATTATACCCAATTTAGATCAATGAGGGAAGAGTATTCTTTAAAACTGGCACCATGGGAATATTTTCACCTTGCGTTTAGTGGCACCTTGCAGTTAGTTGCACTCTCTTGCATATAACATTGCAATTATATTATATATGGTAGACCTATGTTAAAAAGTGCCACCTTATGGTTTGTTGTACCCTCCTGCACATTGCATTTCAGTTTGATGAATTAATTATGACATTTCCTTAAAGTATCACTCTGGGGTTAGTCGCCCATTGGGATAATTGACGCCTTGGAGTTAGTGGCACCTCGTGGTTATTGGCACCCTAATACATATTACCCAGTTTAGATCAATTAAGGAAAATATTTCTTTAAAAGTGGCACCATGAGGATAGTGGTAGATTGTGGTTTGTGGTACTTTGCGGTTATTGGCACCCTCATGCACATAATATTGCAGTTTAATTCTTAAGGGTAGACATTAGCTTAAAATTGTCACCATGGGGTTAGTGGCACCATGTGATTAGTATCACTTTTTGTAAGTGGCACCCTCCTGCATATAGCATGGCAGTATTATTCTTCGGGGTAGACATTTATTCAAAAGTGACATCGTGGTGTTAGTGTCACCTTGGGGTTAGTGGCACCTTGGAATTAGTGGCACCTCGGGGTGATCGGCTGCCTACTATATTATACCCAATTAAGATCAATGAGGGAAGAGATTCCTTTAAAAGTGGCACCATGTATATAGTGAAACCCTGTGGTTTGTGCCACTTTACGGTAATTGGCACCCTTCTGCATGTAATATTGCAGTTTAATTCTTGACGGTAGATATAAACTCAAAATTGTCAGTTGGGGTTAGTGGCACCTTGGGGTTAGCATCAACTTTTGTAAGTGGCACCCTCTTGCATATAGCATTGTAGTTTTATTCTGGAGGGAAGACATTTGTTTATAGTTGGCACCACAAGGTAAGTTGCACCTTGGGGCCAATGGCACCATGGGGTTATTGGCACCTCGTTGTTATTGGCACCCTACTACATTGTATCCATTTCAGATCAGTTAGGGTCAAGATTTGTTTAAAAGTGGCACCGTGCGGATAGTGATACATTGTGGTTGGTGGCACTTTGCGGCTATTGGCACCCTCCTGCATATAATATTCCAGTTTAAATCTTGAGGGTAGACAATAGCTTTTAATTGTCATCGTGGGATTAGTGGCACCTTGTGGTTAGTATCACCTTTTGTAAGCATGACAGTATTATGCTTGAGGGTAGACATTTGTTCAAAAGTGACATCGTGGTGTTAGTTGCACCTTGGGGTTAGTTGCACCTTGGGGTAAGTGGCACTTTGGGGTTAGTGGTACCTCAGGGTGATTGGCACCCTACTATATTATACCCAATTAAGATCAATGAGGGAACAGATTTCTTTAAAAATGGCACCATGGATAGAGTGGAACCCTGTAGTTTCTGACACTTTACGGTTATTGGCACCCTTCTGCATATAATATTGCAGGTTAAGCCCTAAATTGTGAACTTGGGGTTAGTGGCATCTGGAGTTTGTTTCAACTTTTGTAAGTGGCACCCTCTTGCATATAGCTTAGTGGTTTTATTCTGGAGGGAAGACATTTGTTTAAAATTTGCACTGCGGGGTGAGTTGCAATTTGGGGCTCGTGGCACCATGGGGTTAGTGGTATCTCGTGGTTATTGGCACCCTAATAAATTATACCCGTTTTAGATCAATTAGGGTAAAGATTTGTTTAAAAGTGTCACCGTGCAGATAGTGGTACATTGAGGTTTATGGCACTTTGCGGTTATTGGCACCCTCCTGCATATAATATTGCAGTTTAAATCTTGAGGGTAGACATGAGCTTTTAATTGTCACCGTGGGGTTAGTG
>CAXHWN010002308.1:0-32000 GCA_964020975.1 Hermodice carunculata
TAAATTACTACAATGTTTGTTTTAAATTTATTAGATGCGCAATGGTCAATAACCCCCTAGTAGAAGTTGGAATGACATCTCTATCTATTATACTTTTGAATATATTCAAGATTTAAAATTTCAAATGCCCCTAATTTGCATAATTTTAAACATCTTCATTCCTTTGTATAAAACGGTCAAACTCCTTGTATGGAGGTACAATCATGCCAAGTTTGGAGTTTCTATGAAAGAAGGAAAGAAAGAAAGAAAGAAAGAAAGAAAGAAAGAAAGAAAGAAAGAAAGAAAGAAAGAAAGAAAGAAAGAAAAAATTTCAGGAAAAACAAAAAAGTGTGTGTTGACACACACACTTTAATAACCTCGCAACGTCTGCAAGAGATCGTCGTCACTTTCCAAATTGAAATTTAAAGTAATAAACATATATATTCTTTCACCACAATAATACTTTCTGTTGTTTTACAAACAAATTGCTTCTAACATGTAGCCTAGAGCAAACTCCGCCTTGGTGAATCAAAAGAAAAGGCACGCCTTTTTAATGTAAACAATTGCTGCTGGCTGTGCCCAAGTAACAAATAAAACTAACGTCAAAGCAAGTAATGTGTAAAGGGTGGAAAGAACATCCATTTTCAACAGGTTTCAACAAATGTCCAAGTAGCGTATGGCCTAACAATATGAGTGGTTCCGGTAACCTGACAGACCCTCCTGAAAAGGGCCAACCCTAAAATTAATGGAACAAAAAAGTACTTTCAAGCCGCCCTTCCCTAATAAAAATTTATCGACCCAGGCTGGAAGATTTTATCGAGAAAGTGGCCATTGTGTGCCGTTATTTTGCAGCAAAGGCAACACAAAAACATTTTATTTCAACTTCTCTGGAGGGTTAACGTGGACCGGGGAAACAGCATAGCCACATAGCCACGGTTATTGGGTAAAACAGCATGGCCCGGGTTGTTCGGTGATCGTTATCGTAATATTTCGCAAGGTTCCAGGTGTCCATTTTCTGAGTTATCAAGGCAAACGGTTGTTTAAGTACTGTTAAAGCGTGACTTGCTATCTTAACTTTAATCTTCCTGCTCGGTTGTGTCTAACGCAGTTTTCATCATTAGTTACAAATCCAAATGGGACACGATTACTAAGCTTGAGGCAGCAAGTGGTGAGCGCCAATTTCGAACATTGCGCAATGCATTGATTGCGGGGCAGTCTCACAAAAATACATTTGATTTGGGTATCAAAGTGAATCGCGGCCACAGGATATGTCATATCATTATTTATGCTCTGAAACAAAATATGTACTTTTGGTTTCATATATCTACCCCCCCCCCCAAAAAAAAGAATAAGAAAAGAAAAAGAAAAGAAAGAATTGATCGTCACCAGACTCATTTACAAACCAGTAGGTGTGGAATCCACAACAGCCAAATCGATTGGTTATTTAAAAAATGTGGTTTCCAAAATATGAGTGATGAGTGTTAAGGGGACGTTAATTTGTCGAATGAATATAATGTTCAATGCATAATGGGACCCCCCCCCCAAAAAAAAAGAAAGAAAAAGAAAAAAAAAGAAAAAGAAAAGATCGTCCCCATACTCATTTGACAAACCGGTAGGTGTGGAATCCACAACAGCCAAATCGATTGATATTTCAAAAATGTGGTTTCCAAAATATGTGTGATTAGTGTTAAGGGGAGGTTAATTTGTCGAATGAATATAATGTTCAATGTATAATGGGACTTTTCCACGAGCATTATCTGAAAATGTAAATACAACGCCATACAGTTACCAGTTGTAGGCCTTAGAATAAGGATTTTGTTTCAGACACTTAAGTTGCCCCCAGGCTAAGAATTAAGTAGCAGCACAAGACACATGAGGCAAGACCCCCCCCCCCCCTCGCTTAATCAAAGATAGTGCTTAGTGGAGGAAGTTGCCCCGATAGTGAATACAGGTCCGAAAGTACCGGCGGATTTTTATATAAGTGGTAATTTGGAATATAAACATGATTAATTGAGTCCGTGAAAATGAATCATTTTGCCAAAATATCTGTTAATTCGATATGGACAGTATACTTGAAACGCGTCAAATAACACATCACAAAACTTGTGGTTGACAATTTATGATCGACCTACCAAAGAAACTGCATATTTTGACGGGTAAGTGTCAGCCTGACCCCTGCTAACAAAGAAGTGCAGCGAATTAAACTGTACAACCAGAGTCCCCACCAGCAGCCAGTTCAGCTAAGCTACTTTCAAAACATAGGGCATATCAAAATTAAGAGAAGCTGTTCCATCGCCATGCCAGTCAGCCACACTATAGGAATCTAGGTCAATTTAGCCCATGCGGTATAACATGTAGCTTCGATCTGATGCCCTGAATGGTGGACCTGTTAAGCCAAGAACCAATGACAAATTTTCGGAACTGGATTTCTAAATTTTCAAATTTAAGATGATGAAGATAGATGTATAAATATTATGAAAATGCCTAATACCCTGTGCAAGGTGCCTGCCTACCTGTTATTCAATATGTAAATTATCTGTTTGAAACAGAAAAACAACAATTAGGATATTGACCAGGCTGTCTCTCTTATTGAATTTATCGTCCCATGCAGTTGCTCTGCTAGTATCGATATCTGAGTGCACCTGTTCAAGGAAATGTTTATTTATTTTCTTGTTATCTTTGTGTCTTTGTTGCCGTGTTTATGTGTAACTATACCATGCATACTACAGTGTATATCAATAAAGTATTATGTGTCTTGTCAACGTGTAAACATGACGATTCTTGCGTTGCTACCAGTATTCCCCACTCTTAATGTACAAAAATTGATTCGATTTTGTGACAAATGCTAAAATTGATATTTTCAAACCAAAATCGCTATCTGATCACGAATAGGAACCTGATATTTGGGAACATATGTTATATGTAAGACTCCAGTTCAAACACACTGGGATGTTGATGTATATTAAATACAGATGGTTCATTCAAGTCGAATTTTCTAAGCACGCATAGTAACTATTACCATATCTTGCAAAAGGCTGAATTTCCGTGACAGGGCCATGCATGGGGACATGTGATAGGACCTTCGTGATTGGGCCTGGCTTGGACCGGTAGGGCGCCTGACCAAACATTGTCAATCTGAACATTAGTTTCCGAGGCAACAGGCCATACTGTGGTCGCCTCCTGATGACCGCCTAGAACAATAATTTGTCAACCCTTTGACACCAGTTTTGTGGGCATCAAGAGGACCGATCGCTTGCTAAGATAATGTTGGGTTGGCTTGGCCACATTACTTGTGAAATAGGAGGGGTGGCTTGGCTGAGATGCAATTAAAGTTACATTTTCAACCATAGTCCTGTCATCCCTATTACTAACTAGTGGACAGTCTGGGCAAGATATACATGTAAATTTGGACAAGTTCAAAAATATAGGATGTGGTCATGATTTCAAATGGTAAAATTCGTCACATGCTCATGGGCAAAAGCAGCATGGACATACAAATATCCCATGTGTCATCAATGGATTACACAAAACATGACAATGTGGAATTTCCAACTACTGGGTCTATCACCCATAAATTTACTTAAACTGTATGAACGTACAACTTATTGATGGCTCTGTAAGCTAAATACATTTTGACCTGTGTGCAAAGAAATTGCTGTAGCATCCTGGGGGGGGGGGGGGGGGGCGGGTACTTTCTTATTTGATCTCAATCCTCCTGTACACGATATAGTTATACTTTTGTATTCAAAATTGCCAACTCTATAGATCTGATGCAAGATCAGAATGGACCAATTGTGCACCTAATACAATAGACTATGACCAATGACATATGTAATGCCGGGGAAAGTTTTGAAATCCCCTAGCTCATGCGGTCATGTTGGATCATGACATCACATATGCTCTCCTATTGGATAATGGTACCCAAATTTGGGTATAGAAGCAATGAGCTATCGCGGGGGTCACTGTGTGCCAGACACGCAAGAAAGGTGAACTTTATAAAACCTCGTAAAATGTACTGAACAAATGTTATGCATGTCGTTGCTCCTCCATCATGGTCAATTTACGATGACAAATATAAGATAAATAGTTGAGGTTCCATGATATCTTTCTCAAGGAAATGCTTCTTTAAATGAGGTTATCAGGCAGGTTCTAACTCTGGAATACATAATGAAAAGTAATCATGGGTACGCTTCATGAGTGATTCTTTAGTAAGCTGGAGACCCGCACAAACATATTTGACAGTATATTTATGGAAGTTCATGCCGCAATCCGCTGACATGCAGTGCCGTCGTGGCCTTTACACATCAATGTTTGGCCAGCCATATGCATGGTGAGTATGCCAATCGTATCATGTTACCCGGGCCTCATGAAGGATATCCTAGGAAAACTTCAGTCGCTTTCTTAGAACCCATTACGCCTATAAAAGGAAGTTTAAAGGGACCGTGTGTAGAAGGGTTGTGTTCAATCTTTTTTTTGTTGTTGTTGTTGGTTTTTTTTTTTTTTTTTTTTTTTTAGCCTTTGCCGGTCAAGGTTTCTCATTTTCTTCAAAATGCCTCGTTCTTTGCTTCCGTTTGCTGAAAGAACATTTTACGCCATAATGATTATTGTTTAGTCTGGTAAGTGGCAGTCATTCCTTCTCTTGTGTCCTGCAGTAAAGGTGTGCAGATGTACTTTTTGTTTTTGTAAATAAACACAATTATGGTAAACGCCCATAACATGGCGAACATCCGCTATCAGCGCCAAGCCAGTGACAGTCCGATGCCGTAAGCGCTGAGCAAAGTCCTAGTCGATGCCTCATAAGTGTGCATGTGCGTATGCACATGTACGTGTGTCTGTGCAGCTCTTAAAACCGTTGATAAGGCTTTATGGTTTTAACTGAGGCTAAGCGAAGGTTTGCTTCAGAGACGTGATTTTGTTCGAAATCTACCAGCTTGTTGAACTCGTATCGATAAGTGGGCGGGTGTGTTGGGCCTATCAATTGTGCCAATGTTTTTGTGGCTAGCAATCATATGCACCGACTCGTTACCGGAACAACGTTGCCAGTCTCATTAGTGGATCCGCTTAAGGCATTTAAAGCAATGCCGAGTCCATGGAAGATAGAAGAAAAACGGCAGTGCACCTCGATTTGTTAACCCCTACAGTTGCATTAAACATGAGCCGCAAGGTACGAGCTTTGGATTTATTACGGCGCAGCATTTCGCATACATGCGCCGAAGGCTGGCTGTGTACGTGGGGTTATTACATTTTCTGGGTCCGGAAATAAAGTTTCTTTCCGCCAGTTTTGTAAAAGTCAAATAAGCGATTAATTCAACACACAGTTTGCCATATATAAACTGACTGATTAAATGAAAACATGTTAAACACAAGAGCACTTGTTTTCAACGTTATACGATAATACCATCTTGGATTGGCTGTCACGGAATCTTGTCGTTGACGTAATAAGTTGATATCATAGACCTACAGGCAGTTGTAACTTCTATCGTGTTTACCACCCAAACCGTGCCTGAATCTACTCACTGTAGTCATTATTGAAAAAGACTTCTACTTCGATCCTGTTTTTGATATAATCTAAGCTACACCACAGTAGATTTTGAGTATTTGTCACGAAGACAAAAAGTGTAGGCCCCAATTTCTGTCACTGTTTTATCAGAATAACGGATTCCTGCCAATATTTACCACGAATCATTCAAACCGTGAATGTTGATGGCCGGTACACGTACAGGTAGCGCTGGATTCACGAGCCAATTATTGATTTATGGACAACTTGCAAATAATCCACGCATACACATACACCTCAACCTTCTTTAACATATATATTGAAAAACAAATGCAAAGTATACAAACAAAAGCACAAAGCACTTTCATCAAAAGGGCACAGGTATGGTCAACTCTGATGCTCCTGTCAGTTTCTGCCATCTTCCAATTTTTACCTCATTGGTACACCCTTCCAATTAATATATCAGCAAAACTTTTACGATTCTTTATCCTGCAGTCAAATGCCATACAACACACCCATTTTGTTGTTATAAAATCAAAATCTGTAGGCTTTGTGTCCGTTCTTGTCACAGTTAAAATTAAGCAGTGACTGACACATGCAGAAATGTGGATTAATATTTCTTTTACCATAACAAAATTCTTAACACAGGCTAAATCAGCCAAAGTGAGAGTCGTGGCTCTTTAGAGTAGGACGACAGCAGTGCGAGTTTCAGAATCGCACGCAAATGCATATATCGGGTAGCAACTCCCTGCCTCGGTTAAATATTTAACTATCACAGTCGATATGAAAAGTTTAAGGACATTCGAACGTAAAAATGCTGCTGCCTTCACCGGAAAAGTTATAGGCTATATAGAAGACATAGTTTATATGGACCTTCGAAGCAGAAACTTACACTATATCAAAATATATCTACCGATGGGAATTGAAATGAAAGTGGAACTGAAGATCTTATTATGATTCCTCTGCATGTTACTTCAACCGTTGCTGTACAGTCATAGACCGGCAGCTAATAAAGAAAGACTGGCAGACAAATTGCATTTTATTTTGTACAACTCAATTTGACTTCAGAAATGAAAACCGCCGGGCTAATAACGTTTCATTTTGTCATTAACTTGCATCGAAGACAAAGGGCACAGGTTTATTTACATGTGGGTGGGTAAACCTTATTAGCGATATACCACTAACGCTGCAAATAAATTGAGCATCATAAACTGTTCTCCAGGATAAAAGTCAACCCGTTCGAGATAAATAAAATGATGGCTTTGGTGTGAGACAGGCATATTTTAATATATTCTTTATATATATATATACATATATATATATATATATATATATATATATATATATATATATATATATATATATATATATATCACGTTTGGGTAATTTTATGGCCATAAAGCATGTGTAAATATATCATATAGACCAGAGCACTTTAGGCCGTCTAACAAATTTATTTGAAACTGCTATAATATAGATTATAGCATGCTTTGTTGACGATATGAAGTATATCAACGAGCAGTGGATGCCATATAGCAGAACGAGTGAGCGAAGCCAACAAGTTCTGCTGTGTGGTATCCAGTGCGAGTTGATTCCTTCATATAGACTACAAAGCATGCAATAAAAATTTTTATCTCGTGTGGGTCGATTTGTACATTTTAATACACAAAGCAAAAATAAGAACGACATTTGCAGAAAGTTTTACTCGTCATCAGCACAATTACCGATGAAACCGGAAGAGTACCGATACATGTACCACCGGAATAGTGCCGATACCACCGGAAGAGTACCGATACATCATATCGCGGCACTATAGCTTTTAGGTCTATGATACGGTATTTGTACAAGCCTGTTATAGTACTAAAATCGACCCAAACACGAGTTAATAGGTCTTCTGAAGAAAACCTATAATCGGAAGAGTGCCTTTAAGGGTATATATCAGGTTACGCGTGAGTCTTACAAATGACTTAATAAAAGTCTGAAAATACGCTAAAAGTACCATAAACTATATATTTCGTGAAGCTAAAAAATCTGGAAATAAGTTGATAGCATTTTCATTTGTACCTGTTCTTCTGTGTTGACACAACAATCAGGTAAAGTGATCATAAAAAAAATCACACAATTGTTAAATCTACTTTTTTATTTTGAGCTTGAGCATGTGCATTTCTGTTGCAAAAGCTAGCAGACATGATTTTCTACACAAACGTGTCTCACTTTTTTCATTGTTTGCGCTATTGTGGAGATGTTCACGTTTAAAGTTGAAAAGATGATATTCCATTCTTACATCAAAGGTTTTGACTTTTGGCTCGCTGTAGAGAGAAAACAACTCAACATAGAAAAAATCTCAGACACATTTTTAAAGATTATATTCTTGTGAACAGTTTGCCACAAACCCCAGGTCTTTATGAGCAAAACTGACGAAGTTGATTTCACAAGAAGTTGAGAAACAAAGGCCAGGAATGATGCTGAGAAAAACGCTTTTAAAGCAAATGCCGACTTCAAAAGGATTTACGCTATTCTTTGGGCCTTTGATCGCAATGACACCTTGGTATTCCGTGGTATTGCGTGGGGCCCAATATAGGTGTCAGTAAATCGGAACTTCAGTCTCAGTTCAGAAAGTTTCTATCAAGTTCAGAGGATCGTTGCTTACATTTGTGTGATTATAAAATGCTATTGCAAAGATGCCGAGAAAGAAAAAACCTAGGCCAGGGGCAGACCGATGCCCGCGTCAGTTGCAAGTGAACTCAAAGCGTCTGATCTAGGATCATACTACAATCAGTTCCCTCCAGTGGAGACGACCCTGCAATATTGAATGGTTTTGCGCATGTGTCACACAAATGCATGTCCTTACGCACAGAAAAATTCAGCAATGTGTGACGAGAACACATGGAAATGTTTATTTGGGTCACGCACGCGCAAGCTTTATTCTCGCACGGCAATGGCAGCGGTCACGATTTTGGGGAAATAATTACTGAAAATATGACATATTTTACATGTTGCAAAAACGACCAGTCTTGATCGGGGTGGTTGCATGGCCCAGTGTCACAGAAGCCATTCATCATGATGTTGCTTGCACGGCCAGTTTCAGCGCCCCGAGCGGGGGGGGGGGGGGGAGGGGGTGCAGGTGAGGTTGGTTGGCAGAGAGAGTCCTGCATGTTTTGCCTTGCTTCTGTAGTTCCTTCATCTTGGATAAATATGTGAACTTGAGTTACGTGTATAAAAAGTTAGACTTCTCAGTCATTGAGTAGTGGTCCCATGTAAATGAGTAGGCCTAATCACTGATCTTCACCGACTCACTGGCACTGCGATCATGGGGTTTGCCTGCCCAGCTGATCGTAGTCTGCTTGTGCGGAGCATGCGCAGAAGCGCTCACACCTGCTGTATGTAAATGAGGCTCCTGTTGGATTCCTACAGGGCGGAGCTTGAAAGCTTAGCTAGTCCCCAGCCGAAGCCACACCAAACAGTGAGAACCAGGCCCAATACTTTTGCCAAAATTCACAATTTTCCTTTACACAACCTGAAATCTGATTCCGGCATACAAAACTTAAAGGAAAAGTGCATAACATGTGTGGAAATAGCAAAAATGGTGGTTTAACCAATTGTAACCTGATATATATCCTTAACCGGAAGTACCGATATACGATTATTTGATATGGGCTAAGGTACTTCCTGGATAATGTTTGCGTCGTCCGCTGTCAGCGAGATTGCTGAATCTCTGCTGGAACATTTGGCATCTAGTGCGGCACAACTTATTGAAGTAGGCCTTAACAAACATGAAATAAACTGATAATAGCATGGTTTGTTGTTGAATCGAAGAATATCAACGAACACTGGGTACCATATGGCAGAACCCGTTCTGCTTATATGGCACCCAGTGCTCGTTGATATTCTTCGTATCGGCAACAAACCATATCTAGGCCTAGCAGACGGTGCCTTTATGAACTAGGTCTACATCTTTTCTGGTCTCGTTATAGAACTCTCCCCTTTATTGGTACTCCCGAAAAACACTTTAACTTTGTACATATACATGTAGCGCCCTTCCTGTGTTTTGCCTGGGCCCAGGCTTGTGTGGTGTATATCAAAACATGTGTACAAAATCGACACAAACATTATATATATATATATATATATATATATATATATATATATATATATATATATATATATATATATATATATATATATATATATATATAAATATATATATATATATATATATATATACATATATGCTTGTATATAGTGCGCTTGCTTCTTCTCCGTTACTTCGTCTATTTAATTGTCAGATTTGCTTCAGGTTCATGGTCTGCTATGGTTTGTTCGGGTTTTTCTCGATGCTGCTTGTCATAGCTTCTATTGTGCTTTTTGCTTTTAATGCATTTTCGTTTACCATGTTTATCTGCATGTCTCTGTGTGCCATGTGTTCATTTTTCTACCAAGACGAGCATCCATCCTTTCTGGCGATTGACATGATAGGTTCATTTTGGATATTTAATCGATTCCAACTCTTCTTCTGATCTTGTGTACATCGTGATACAGGTTAACTATTTAAGAAGGATATTGGATGGATGTTTGACTACGGACTGCAGTCACTTTTCTCACGTTTCAGCAACTTGCATCAGGTTGTGATTTTAAAGTTTACTTCTAAATCCACTTGCAGATATAAGAGCGGACGGCACTTTTGATTGTGCCAGAGCAATTCTATTCCCGCGTGCTCCAAAAGTGTGGAAAAAACTCCATATCTTTTCTATACACTGAGACACGTCCACGGTGCACGTTGCCGTCTTAGAGTATGCTGTTCTGAGATGTTTCTAGATATCTGACTGCATATGTGGTACGCTGTACTACAAACATTATAAAGCACCGTCTATTCCCACAGCAGACCCTGTCCGGCAATGCTCTTAGTATACCTGTGCAAATCGTGTAACTTGAGGTTTGTGTTTTCATATATTTCGAGAATATACCTATAAGCAACCAACTAGTTACGACATGCGACATTTTCGTCACTTCTTGTGTGATATTTGTTTTCGCAGATACATTGCCGGTATCTTCAAGTGAGCATGAAGTAAATGTAATGAAAGCAACACGGCGTAAAATGTGCCTTCGTCCTAATTGAAGTAATCATATTATTCCAAATCGTTGTTTCAAACAAATGGGCCTATCATAACATACATTTTCTTATATTCTTTCGCGCTGTGACGTGTTAATCGCGCAACATAATTTTAATGTCCGGAAGGTGCATCGGATGCACATGTGCCATTATATGTATACATCGGAGAATCTTTTCCCTCAAATACATACACACACAGATATATATATATATATATATATATATATATCTCGGGGTATGTTTCATAAATCTACGTAAATTTGTGCTAACTATAAAATTTGGGTACCATTGACGTGACCAATCACTATTTAGATGAGGTGGAAGTGGCACAGTATATATATATATATATATATATATATATATATATATATATATATATATATATATATATATATATGTATATGTATATATATATATATATATATATATATATATATATATATAAACGTGTCTATAAATCGTCTTATATTTTAACCACATGGTTTAATTTTTGAAGATGAGGTTTGATCACATAGGGTCTTAAAATTTTCAACTTGAGTGGTTTTTTTTTTTTTTTTTTTTTTTTTTTTTTTTTTTTTTTGCTGTTTTGCGGGGAAGAAAGAATTGGTAAGGAGGCAAGAATCCGCACGATTTATGGGTTGAGTTTTCTTATTCCGTCCGAGGAGCATTATTGGTGGTGGAGCAAAGAATGGTTAAAAGCAGCGCCGCAGAATGTTGAGGACCACATCATGAGTTCCTTTCTACTCAGCAACACTCGCTCACTACAAGCATCTCGTTTGGCGCTATAAGTGGTGAGAGTTGATTGCTCTGAACGAATACTAGGTTCCCATAAAGTAACACAAATTCACTTTATTTATCCGGACCCAGTTTGAATGGAAGCTTCATCAGTGTCAAATGCAGCAATCACTGATCTTTTTAGGTTGAGACTTGCCTTGCCTGCATCCAGAGTTCGACATTTTTTATCCCCTGTATGACCCGTATCGAATGCAGAACTGACTACTGTGACTAATTTTTTTTATGATCTATTCTATATCTACGTTCAGTCTAATGAGCTTCACCGGAGCACAATTGTAATTTATAAGCGTATCACTGAAGACTAAATGAATCCCTAAGGTACAAGTGTGACACTACAGTTATAAATATGGGTTATTTGAGCACCTGCATCAGTTCTTGTCTGGGTGGAGGCAGGTTCTGATCACAGGTTGGATCAACTTTGGCTTTAAGTATGGTGCCATGATGCAGTTTTCATACGTGTGCATGTCCAATTAATAAATCAAGCGCAGTAATTAGTCACGAATACCAATAAACAGGCATTAAAGTTTCCATACACTGAGCGCAATTAAGGTGGAAAAAAAAGAGTGGCAGATGCAGCACTTATCACTATTTATCCCATAATTAGCAGAAAACAGTGTTACACGTGTACAATCAAGTGAGGTAAGTATCAAATCATCATCAGTTGTTTCTAATACATGAATGGCAATCCAATTTGATGTTTTTGCGTTATTTGGAATCCGTTCTATGTGGATTTATTTATTGATTTATTCATTTATATATTTGTTTGCATACTTATTGATTTTCTTTTTTATTTGTGTTCTGTGTATGTCTATCTAGCTAGCAGTCGTTCGCTCGTCGTTTGTTTATTCGTTCATTCATTCATTCACTCACTCATTTTAGTCATCCATTCCTTCATTGATATAATCATTTGTTCCTTTCACACGAAGGCATAAAATTGGTATGAATGCATTATATCCATTTCCCATATTTTATGCGTCCCATAGCCTTTGAAATTCCTTTTCTTGCCACGATTTTTTGGGGAAAAAAACAATATAAATATTCACTGAACCTGCGGCGCTTTCTTCAGCTGTGCTTTGACGGTTTCATTCTGTTTTTACATACTTAGAACAATAAATATGGTTATTAGTTTATGAGATACTTCTTTTTGTCCTTTGCCAAATATTCTAGTTTAACTCTTTCAGTGTCAAGTTTTGACTGTATCAACAGATTTTCTTGGCACGCTTTGACCGCAATGCACCCAAAGCGCGCCCAGGAAATTAAGTTTCTGATCTGGACCACTCTTACGGTATCTCCAAAGGTGAGCATGCTTTAAAGGTCGGCTTACAAAGAATATGGACATAGTATCGTTATGTCAATTCAGAGAACATTGACTTTTGTCAAAAAGAGGCAATAAAAGAGCTATGCAGTTAAATCTACCGGGTCCGTAAGACGCCAATATAACAGTATGATCACATTAGTTAAAATTGCCCTCCCAATGAGCACTAGATTTATCATGTGAACTGAGGATGTTTAACCGAGTTTCATTACAGTTCGAGGTGCTTTACTCTCACGTGCACGTCAGGTGAATATATATTTTCTTTCCTGCAAACCTATACAAGTGTGAAACTAAACGTTTAACGTCAGGTGGTGGCATGCATTCACCAGGAAAAGAATCGTGCAAACCAGGTAGTCCTACATTCGATTTCAGTAATTAGTTGTTTACACACAAAACTTGCTTGATTGTAATAATTTGTAATCATGAACGTTGCAGTAAACTAGCGCTATAAGTGTATAAGCTCAATCCTTAGACAATCTTTAGAAAAGAAGACTTGAGATGCAAGGTTCTCTTATTGGACCATTAGAAACAATTATATATATATATATATATATATACAACAACTAAAGTTGAGATTAATTAAAATATAGGTTCCGTCAGCATGGGGTCCAGCAGAAACCCAATTAATCAAACGTATACTAAAAATTATTATAAGGTTGCGTAACTTGACCACAAGCTCTAGTTATCATCAACTCAACCAAGTTCACTAGTTGGTAACTGCTGAGCGCTAGTTAAGAACAGCAACAGCCACCACACATTATAGATACTGCAACTCAGCAGAGTGACCTTAATTTTCCTTTATTTCTGTTCTTGAAGGCTCTCACTATTTATTAACTTTCATTTCCAACACGGAACTGATCGTTTTCCACACATCGAAATAGCGCCGTATAGATACGTCCATATGGACATGTTTAACAGCTTTACTAATCAATTATTGGAAAGCAAATGTCTGAGAGTGGATGGGCACTGGCGAGACTGACAGCCCTTTGATTACGAAATACAAAATGATAGCAGGTGGTGCTTTGCGTCGGTGCAAGGTAGCAAATGGCTTCTTTGTAATCCATATTCCTTCTTCTTACACTTGAATGCACTTGCGCTGGGTAAGTGAACAAGTGACACTTTCTTGTAGGAGCTGTAATAGCATCCCCCATTCGTGCTATTGACATATTCACTGGTGAGTGCAGGAACCAACATTGGTCACATTTGATGCAAAAAGGCAAGACGATATCAGCTGGTGCTTTATATTAGTGGAACTTTCAACCCTCCCCCCCTTTGTATGATTTTGTTAGTTTTTTTCCAGAATGCAAACTCATAAAATTTGTGAGGTTTGTTCAAAAAAGAAATACTTTGATAATCAGGATTGGTTTTAATTATCTGGAAGAAAGAGAAATAAGAGCCCTTTATTAGAATGGCCAGAGTAGACCTTTAAGCCTCATACTGTCATAAGCAACAAAAGCTTTGTTCATGGTGATCCAAATGTGAATCTGATTGCATTCACCTTAACACAGCATATGTTTAACACAATACATACCCAGGGTCACTATTGTTTAGAACAATAGCTGTAATAAGATGAGCTGGGTAGGTGATTTTTTACCACTTTCAGAGGCCAGGTAAAACCTCTGGCCTAATTTTGATTTGGTTTTGCAATACTCGGGTCTTTTTGCAAAGTATAATAACACTTACATGATTTTTGTTAAGAAATGCACAGAAAACAAAAATAATGTTATATATATATATATATATATATATATATATATATATATATATATATATATATATATATATATATATATATATATATATATGTATATATATATATATATAGAGAGAGAGAGAGAGAGAGAGAGAGAACTTATATACAAAGGAAGTGCATTTTAGAATGGCATCTCTATGTATCATAATTTCGAAAATGGTATATACTTAAAAGTTGATTCACAAGATAAACATACACAGAACTTTGAACATTACAATTTGGATTTTAATAACATCATTTGTTAAAAATGAGGACAAATGGTATAGCAGAGATATTACCTGACATAACCAAAACATACCTGGCATTACCAATTATAACATTTTTGAAGAGAAATCACCCGGGCCTTGTTTTTTGAGATAAAGCATTACCCAAACAAAACCCATAGGGAATGGGAATAAGGTTGCTTTGCCAAAATACTGATGCAATCTTTACCTGTACATAAACAAACTATTGATCTGCATGGTTACTTGATAACTTACATGGAAGCAATGTTCTTGATGAAAGCAAAAAGAAGACTATATAGGTGTGCAACTTATACAGTCATTTTGAGTAGAATATCTGCAGACATTCTTTTTGCGAAGCCCTTGTTTCATATACTGTATCAGTCATCGCTCAGACAATTTTAGGACTGCTTAAGGGGAGACTCAATGATTACTGAACACCTGCTTCCTGAACACTTGAATATTTAAATATACCTATGCGTCCACAAAAAGATATCCCACAGATTCCCTAGGCTTTTATCATACTCCCTTCATAAGGATTACCAAATTTAAAGGATAAATATATCACGGCAAAAGATAGAATGTTACACATTATGGATGAGCTTGTCCTACTTGTTCAAGGTTACCGGGGCTATAGAGTTGATAGAAGTCAGTAGGTAGTGGTGGGCCTTGTACATTTTATTGCGGTTATGATGTGAAGAAAAGATAACAAGTTTATTACAGAGACAAATCTCTATTGTGCGTGAAGTACTGGTGGCGCCACCTGTTGTATTTTAAGGAAAATTTGCCAAATAGATGGTAAACATATTAAATGTATTTTTGTCACAATGCCCTACTTTTATATTTAAAAAAAAATCAGGAAAAATACATTGGATGAAAACTCACATTGTTTTATTATGAATGACCTTGACCCATTTTTCAAGGTCACTGAGCAACACATATACACGAAAATGAGTTGCAAATGCAACAACTCTTACAACTTTCAATGTGGACAAATATAATTTCAGAACTAAAAGCAGATACAAAAACTAAGTCGAATAATATATTGGTGGTGCCACCTAAATATAAAATAATAAGTAATATAGGGGTCAAATGTCAAATCTGAAAATCTTCTGAATCTTGTAACATATTTAATTTTTGATGGATCTTGATGAAATTTGGTTGGCTGGTGGGGGAAGGGGTAAAATCTGGAGCAAGGATGATACTAGTTGTACGGAAATTATGAGTCAAAATGTATTGAAACATATATAAAATCATTTGTCACAAGCGAAATCACATGTCCGACTAACTAAATAAGAAGTCACAAGTGAGTCTATCATTGGTCACATTCAAATACAACGCAAACATTTGATAACGACCCATGTCACTACCACATTTCATTAAAGTGATAAGCTACACACTCAAACGTATTAATTAGATCATTACATTTGATTTATATATATCTTTCTTCACCGCTTCCCATTATCATATTTAAAAACATTTCGCCTTGGCTCCTTCTTGTTCACCCATTATGCTATTATTTATCCCTATATATGTCAGAAGAGCACCAGACCCGTGGGCCTCTTGTTGATAGACGTCCCTTCACGTACAAACCATGTTGACGCATACAGAAATAAATCAGCTTTTGACATTTCACATTTTATTAGTTAAATTATGAAAACTGCATTGAACTACGGGTCAGATAACATTTACAGATAGTCGTATAAAACATAAACAGTAGGGGAATAAGTTGTGGAGCCACAGCTGGGTGTATGAACACAAATTTTCATCAAAAATTTTAACTTAAGGATTCCTACTAACTCTTCATTTCAAGTCAAAATGTTTCTCCCATACTGAGCAATCCGGCATTTAGAAAACTGGTACAAGCCATCTTTATACTAGCATATCCCCAAAACTTTAATATCTGCAGAATGTAATATTTGAGCACAAGTCATGAGCACAAAATAAACTTTTCAAAAACCAAAAATTTTAAGTCCACCAAAAGAGAGATTTTTAAAATTGAAATCGACCTAATATTTTACGCATGCCTGCTGCTTGTCTGCTGTAACCATCATTTGCTGGGGTTATATAGCCTTTTCAGCCGTCTGTCCATGCAATTCTCTCCCCCTTTAGTGTGTGTGTGTGTGTGTGTGTGTGTGTGTGTGTGTGTGTGTGTGTGTGTGTGTGTGTGTGTGTGTGTGTGTGTGTGTGTGTGTGTGTTTGGAGACGCCTCACTCGAGCAGAACGGTATGTTGAAAATAATTTACAGATTTATAATCATGCGGGAACTTATGCTCTGAAGCACCTAGGACGATGTTTGCATTCAAATGTTACAATAATGCAAAACTGCAGTCGATAAACATGATTTGATACCGTGAGGATGGGTGGGTAGCACTGTCGTTTTTAACAGTCCTGTTGACTGTTTTCTGCCGAGCTCATGTCACTGACAAAGTCTCAGGTAAAACAAAATTGAATTTAGTAACGTTGTCTCAAAGCAAAAGAAGACAGTCTTTGCATGCATGTGTCATTAAATCTGCCCTAAATAAAAGCAATGCTGTTTTCTCCTCACCCCCTCCCATATCATCTGAATTAGAGGCTATGTCTATGCATGCATTGTTGAAAATCCATGGTATATTCCACCTGAAGATACTATAGGATATATTAGGGCAAAAAAAAGTTTTAAATAACAGCCGAAAAGTATTTCTAACAAATTAAAAGTTGCTTACAATATTTTGTTTGGTTGTGAAGTGATAAGAAATGGTAGTAGGTTGATACCAATGAACTCACGTCTCTATACAGGCAGGGTGCGGCTCTATATTTCAATTCACGTTTGCAGAAATACAGTGCTACCCTCAAGAAATCGAATATTGCTGGACCGGAAACGATGATAAGTCTGTACATTGCAGGTAATTTGTAATATGTATTACACAATGAGTGCACTGCGGTCACAATACATTACTTGCATGTCCTAGCGCTTTGCCAGTCTACTGACCCATCCATTTAAGAAATGAGGGTCGATTTTGTATGTGTTATGGCATTATGATGCGCGTGATTGAAGCTGACACCGTGGGCGCGGCGCACGCCAGTGCGCCTCGCCCGATGCCAGCTTCAATCACCCACGTCATTATGCCATAACACACACAAAAGCGACCCTCATTGCTTATATTGACATTTTCCTCTTAATTTTTCTGCTCCATTACACGTAATTTAGAAAATCAAAACAGAATTAAGAGAAACGACCAGAAACTGATTTACCCAGCATGTTCAAGTGTTAAGTTCTGGATTCCCAGGTGGGCGTGGCTTATGGGCGGGACACATGTGTTATGGTCCCATAAAACACAAGGCTTATGTGTTATGGTCTCATAACACATCAGGCTCTCTTCCATTCTTATAATGTTAAAAGGTAGATTGAATGTAAATATATGCTTATAAGCTTCTGGATACGTGAAAATAATTACGAGAAATCTTTGTTGCGCTCATCAAACGCATCTGACTTTCTATGTTGTTGCCTTTAAATTAGTTCTTAACGAATCCTGTAGACACCTCGTCATTGTACCTAAATGGTGAAATTTGTTGATCAGACGTCAACACATTTTCGATTCTCGCCTTATAGGTTTGCATTTTCATAATGTATTAGTGTCTCCTGCCTCGCAGACAACATTTTAGGCTCTGGCGTTGTCAATGAGACTTTAGCCGCTCCACTGAATGAAAATGCAATTGTATTTGTGTCTTTTTGCCCAGAACCACTTCCTAGTAGTCAATATCCTATTCCGCAGTTCGAACTCTTTACTCTCCATTGCTAACCTGTCCCTGTCTAACCTGTATATATATGGAATTACTATTGTCTATATTGCACACGTTCCTCTGTAAAATTTTGACATAGGCTGTATCAGCCCAAATAAATTAAAGGATCTTCAGCGGGTAACTACTCAACATGTTTCGGAGCCTTTTACCCGTACACGTCTCTCTGAGTAGCGGCTCCTTGCCTAAGCTAAATATTCAGCAAAGACAACCCACATAATAATGAATAAATATGAACGTGGCAATTGATGAATTAGCTAAATATGTGAAGTTTTGCTTGTAAATGCAGAGCTTCATATCAAAGAAGAAAACCTGTCAAACAAACCATAATTACCAAATTTTCATAGTACAGGTTCAGATAAGAACAATTTGACTTACCCCTGAACCAAAATGTACCCTTTCTAGCTGGACAGCTTTTCCTAGTTAAACCATCCGCCAATGTTTAACTGAAGTGGAAACAAGCTGGGGCATTATATTCAGTCCCAGTGATTGTAAAATAAACAGTTGCAGCTAGACCACCTGTACAAACCAAGGAAAATCCTAACAAGGACTGCAACAATGTACATCCTGTACCAGAGATGTAAAACAAACTCCATGATGACACCTACTCCTCAAACAATTAAGCTCTATTTAACTGCCAACCCTGAGTCAATGTGTCAACTTAATGTGTCAGGTTTGTGACACTTGAGAAAATACTGTCAATTTTGAGTAATTTTTAATAGTGAGTAAATGTGCATTTAGGCATGTCAGAAAAGAATGGAAGTCATTATTATTTATGCCAAAAACATGCTATCAAAACAATTTTTCTTAACAGGATTTTAAGTACAATTAGGCAAACATGCAACTGTCGTAGGCCGCTTCTTGCTACCTGTAGCCCCTGGGGGTTTACCTAACAGAAAACATGTAAGCCTAAAATGTCTGATAGTGAATATTAAAACAGAAAGATGCCAAAAGATAAAGTTAAGTAGCAAAACAGACAAGTCTAAAAACTGTAGATTATTGCAGCCAGACTTTCTAATAATCTTTGGATGTTAACAGTAGAATTATAGGGCAAGTCAGAAAAGAATGGAAGTCTTTTGTATTCATGTCAAAAGAATGCAATGAAAATATTAACCAGATATCAAGAACAATTAGGCAAGCTTGTAACTGTCGTAGGCCGCTTCTTGCTACCTGTAGCCCCTGGGGGTTTACCTAACAGAAAACAAGCTAGCCTAAAATGTCCGAAAGGTGAACGTTTAAACATAATGGTGTCAAAAGATGAAATTAAGTAGCAAAACAGGCAAGTCTAAAATCTCTAAAATTATTGAAGCCAGACTTTCTAACCATCTCTGGATATTTACAGCAAAATTTGTAGAAATATTTGATCAAAAGTACACCTTTGAATCCTCTTGACTCAAGTTTATTGTAAATAAATTTGGTTCTTGATGCAAAGTCCTGAAATTTAGAACAAATACGACCAAATCTCAAAATTTGTGACAAAAATGTATTATATCCAATAGTATCGGAAATATTACTGTCCGGGAAAGGATAATTAACTACTTCAAAGTTAAACTTATCTATTTTGTGATAGACTTTAATACAAAACCTGTCATTAGTGACCTGAATATCCAAGTCCAAAAATACATCTCTGAAACCATCTGAATTGTTACCCTCCAAAGGGATATCTTTTGGGTAAATTTCTTTAGCAATTTCATTGAAATTTTGTACATTTACACAAGCAATGTCATCAATATATCTTGCGTTGTTTGATAATTTTGTAGCCATTTGAAAGTCCTTTTTCATCAATTTATTCATATACTTAAATTCAAACCAGGTTAAATATAAATCTGCCAGTAAAGGGGAGCAGTTGCTACCCATTGGAATGCCTTTTATTTGTTGAAAAACCAGTGGTCCGCATTGAACAAAAGTATTATCCAAGAGAAATTTTATAGCATCTATCAAAGTTTCAACAGTGTAAGATTTAACGTTACTTTTTGAATATTTATTGTGTGACCAGTATGCTTTCTTTGTATATGAATTAATATTTATGTATGGTTTACCATTATGTTTAAACATTTTGCTAATTAATTCTGAAAGTGAACTTTTGACTTCATCTATGGGTAGATTTGTGTACAGTGTAGAAAAATCAAAACATTTGATATTTTTTGCCTTTACATATTTGATTTTAGATACAAACTCGGAAGAATTGTTAATACTGCAAAAACAATTTATTTCACAGTTTCTGGAAATTGCATTACAGTATTTACGAAAATGATTCCTAATTGCAGTCAAACACAATGTTACTTCTTTTGATAATTGCTTTGTAGTACATTTTGAAGCACCAGCTATGAATCTAGATTTAAAAGGGTTTTTATGTAATTTGGGTATCCAGAACAAAAGTGGAATAGAGGAGTCCTCTTCAGAAATTTTGATATTAAAATTCCTTTTCATCTCATCTTTATGTGCATCAATCAAATTATCAATGGATTGTTTGTGTAATTTATAAACGTCATTTCCTCTTATGTCTGAAATATTGTTTATACCAAGTTCCTTTTTCAAAACATCCAGATAATATTTTTTGCAGATGATCCCAAAATTGTTACCTGCCTTATCTATGTTAGTGACTACAAATCTATCTTGTAGTTCTTTGACTGCTTTAGGAACTTTAGGCTGTTTTAGATTAACCGTATTGAAATTCTTAATGTGGGATTTGTAACGATAAATTCTATTTCTAAAGACTCTTTTCAAGTTTGATAACCATCCTTCAAATTTCTGAAATTCCATTTTTTCTTTCTTTGTCCATTTCAT
Organism: Hermodice carunculata; assembly: GCA_964020975.1. Taxonomy (NCBI): domain Eukaryota; kingdom Metazoa; phylum Annelida; class Polychaeta; order Eunicida; family Amphinomidae; genus Hermodice; species Hermodice carunculata. Next base: position 21,238 of record CAXHWN010002308.1, read on the forward strand.
ACAGTAGGAGTCGAGTGCATCACACGTATCCTGAAAAATACTGTCAATATTCAACTTCGGACATATCCGAAATTTTGTACCTTTTTTCATTATTTCTTTTAAACCTGAATTTTGTATTATATCCAAGTTACCTGTAAATACATGTTTGTGGTGTGCATCAACAAAATTAGAATATTTACTATTAGACATACAGTCACAATTTTGATTTGCTGCGATATCCTCAAGAGTAATTGAAGCCAGAATTTTTTTGTAATTCATGATACTTTGTCCAATATTGTTGTCATATTTATAGGAAACGATGGGGGGATCTTTTATTTTGCATTCCTTGGGAATCATGTTACGAACAAATTTCAATTTGAAAAGGGACTGAATGTTTAGTGAGTCAATGATTTTGTGTTTGAAAGGAATGCTGCAAAACATTTGATCTAATTTTTTCTTATTAGAATCTGGTTTCCGAATAGTTGTTGTGTAAGCATACACAATTTCACAAAAATTTTGCGGAAATGTGTGTTCTGAATCAGTAAGACCCAAATGTTCATTAATTCTTGTTATGTCTCGAAATGATAGTGCTTTAAGAGCTGTATGTAATTGATCAATACCATTGGAGAAAGCCTGTAGTAAATTTTGGACAAGGTCTTTTGTATCCATGTTCCTGCATTTCCTGTTTTTCCGTGATTTTCTTTGTCCATGACTTCTTCTTCTTCTTTGAATACCAGCCTGATTGTTATGAAAAGGTGTGTGATTTCTGTCAAGAGTTGTAAAGTCCAAATTCCTAACATCACCGAAGCCTAAAATTTTGTCATTGAGTCCATAAGGAAAAGCTGAATTAAGTGTTTTGATCCAAAAATCTTCCATTTGTAATAATTTCCTTGTGTTAACATAACTGTCTTGGTCTAACAAATTTGGCTCTATGTAATCAATAATTTGTATCCGGCAATCCAAATGTGAATGTTCTGCAGAATTGAAATGGTTACACAAAAAAGTGTTCAACTTGTGATTTTTAATTGTAGTTTTATGACCACTGAATCTCTTTTTAATTGATTGAGTAGTTAGGCCCACATATTGTGCTTTACATTTGATGCAGGATAACAAATAAATGATATTGGTAGATTCACAAGATAATACCAAATTTTCCAATGGGGGTTCCTTAATTTGAATTTTTTGTTTGTAACGTTACTGTGAAACTCTTTGTTCTTTGTGAAATTTGACTTGCAGAATAGACAGTTACAATTTCCATCAAAACATATTCCAAAATCAGCGCTCGAGGCTAACGCTGAACCGTTTTCATTGTTTATCTGACTGTTCATGATTGTATTAAATTTTAAACATAATTTTGAAAGCCCATCATGCCGTTTATCTGTAGTTGTTGATGTTAATAATTGTTTTTCAGTATCATGCTCTGATTACTTACTTGGGCAATAGAAATCAGATTCATTCTCAATATTCATGCATCGAGTTGCACTGATTATGACCACTGATGTTTACGTAGATTGTACTGTTCAGTCGTAGGCCATTCCAAGACAGGCAAATTCCGAGTCTAGTTTATGCCAACGCAGATAGCACATTATATGATCTATTTAGTTAATCATGCTCATGAAGTCGTCACTGCATTGTATACCCCGCATCGCATTATCTTCAGGTTCATTTGTTTCCGGTCCAAAAAGTATTGCTAACTTGACCTGATCCAAGTTACCTTTACGTGTACTGTTGTTACTTGAAAACAACCCAGGGTATTACGACCTCTGCTGCATGTAATTTTGCACATGTCTCATATCTATCTATCTATCTATCTATCTATCTATCTATCTATCTATCTATCTATCTATCTATCTATCTATCTATCTATCTATCTATCTATCTATCCATCCATCCATCCATCCATCCATCCATCCATCCATCCATCCATCCATCCATCCATATATATATATATATATATATATATATATATATATATATGTATATATATATCAACTTGTTTTCGATTCTAAAATGCTTTCATAACCGGTATCGTACTTGTCCACCAAAATAAATAGATAGGATCATTAACCACTTTGCCTTAACAACAGGAGACACATCAACATTTTCATCTAGGAATTAATAATATTACCTGGTTCACACATCACCAGCACCATCAACAATAAGTGTAATATACGACTTGCTCTTCTTCGTAGACTAAAATACAAACTGAGAAGGTTGCAAACATCCCTGGTGCGACTAATACCTGAGTATGGCTGTATATTACATGTATATGGTAACTACGCCATTGGTCTGTCTGATTCTCTCGAAGTTGTTCAGTACGACGCAGCAAGAATCTGCACCGCTGCTCGTCGCCACACTCCTCATCACCTTCTTCTAATACTGACTTAGGTTGGCAAACACTTTATGATCGACGGAAATATCACGAACTGTTCTTTTTTGTAAGATCTTCCACAATTTGACTCCTCAGTATCAATCCATTCTCATGCCAGATGACACCACACGCACCACTAGAAATCGGCGTTAACTCGGACGTTTGCGTGTCAAAACTAAACGGTTTGGTGCTTTTTCCTATCATCGAGTATTAAACCTTGGAACGACGTACTCCTAGATATTAGGCAATCAGCATCTTCAGAGATATTTCAATCTGAACTAAGAAATATTTTGATAATTGTTAAAATTCAAAACGGCTTTTTTTCCTATGGTTAGCGCTCCCCAAACATATGCCAAACCCAAATAGATTTGATATCATTTCGTCCCACACTTGTTCTTGTTCCACGAGCAAAGCGAATACCCATCATTTTTCCTAGTTTGTCCTCTCTACGCTGAATATAGAAATAAGCTTTTAAATACTGTGTGTGTCACCTATTAGCCCAAGTAGGAAAGCCCTCCCTTATTACTCAATTGGCAAGCTATGTTGTACTTACACACTTTATCAAAGGCAACCCAGACTTACCTACGGGAACTAACGAAAAGAGTTTTTGATGCAGTCCATTTATTTTGAAAGGAAACTTGTAGATTCGATTTGTAAATTCTGTATCACTCCCGGATCTTACATTATTTACGTATCCCGTCTGCAGCCAGTCATTTACAATATTTGGTATTAGTCGAATCTGTGAATGTCCGTATCTTAAAATTAAAAAAAATGTACATACATTTCATATACATACTTCGAGCATGATTATGAGTAAGTTGTTTTTTCTTATGGCAGCTGATAGTAATTATTCATAATTTGTTGTATTGCAATGTACTGTGTATCTCGCATATACCATGTATGTCTTTTTGTACTGCAGATCCTCTTGATTGGTATCGTACACTATTAGGTTATCCAGTTTAATGTATGTTTAAATCAAATCCCTACAAAATGTAATTACACACGCTATTTTATGTCGTAGACTCCTCTTCAAAGTTATGGAGCTTGGTTTATCTGATAATTTTATTATTTGGGATGAAAGCTATCTTTCCGAGCGTTTGGAACGGGTGCCTCCGGGCTCTATCATGGGCCTTCTCTTATTCTTAGTGTGCACAAATGATCTGGTTGACAATCTCACATATGACGTCAGACTATTCACCGATAATACAACTATACTTGAAATTGTCAACAACCCTGCCAAAGCATCACTCCAGCTGAACAACAGTCTGTCTGCAAAACAGTACTGGAGTAGGTACTGGTGAGCGATCTTCAATGCCACCAAATCATTATCTGTATTTTTTCCGCGAAGCGTGTGAAGCCTCATCACCCACCTCTAGTCCCAGATGGGTCTCAAATACCGGAGACAGATTATGATACACGTCTGAAAATCACACTGAGTCATTACCGGTCTTGGCATGCCCATATCACACGCATTACTAATAAAGCTAGTCAAAGAATGTCTTACTCACAAAGGTTTAATTATAGCCTATCTTGCAAATCTCTGGTCAAACTATATTGTTCAATGATGCGGCCAATTCTCGAATAATGATGATGATGATGATGATGATGATGATGATGATGATGATGATGATGATGATGATGATGATGATGATGATGATGATGATGATGATGATGATAACAACAGTTATACTTTTCTGAGCCTCCATGATTGGAGAAGCATACATGAAGTATCATAGGTACATCGAAATAAAGAAAGATACAATTACAAACAAATTTAAATATCCACAGGAACACACCAGACACACGCAGAAAATTCACGTTCCCTATTTGAATAAGTTAGCATAGTATGACACCGCAAAAAAGTCAAGATGTCAACCATACCACCATGACAAAAAAAAATCAGTATTCAGGACTGAGGCATCATGAGAGTCAGAGAGGGCCACTTCAATAGGGGATACCCCATAGCTAACACATTGTAATTCTGACAACAATCGAGCCAGGAACACTGTGCCCACGGGCAATGTACTGGGCCAACTGATGGGAGTAAAAACCTAATAGAGGTGTTCCAACTTTAGAAAACACGCTGGAATAAAGATAATGTTTTGTGACGAACAGTGTCAGAAATACTGGAAATATTGCAAGCTTTCGAGAGTGCTGAATGGTGTTCTCTCTTCCCAGTGCCCAGGTATCGTTTGACTAGAGTGCCATGTATTAAATAAAGTTCCCCAAGGTTAGACTTGAATTCAAGGATTGAATCAAGACCATACGTCAAAACAGGGCTGCATATGATCTTCTTAATAGGAGACTTCGTATTAGTGTTCAGACCAGGATAAGACATACCTACACTACCGAGGCCAAAGTATGTTTGTCTGTAACGAGTGTCTAGGTTCTCCACGTGGGATTTCCTTAATGATTTAAAATCAAAATGAACACCTAATATGTCAACTGAATCACATACTTCCATCGAGTGTGTGCCTACCTTGTGGGTACATTAGCAAGTAGCATCGGACCTATTACAACCCATTTGGATTCCTTAGGGTTAAAAGAAAAACGCCATTTCTTAGTATAGTTATTAGAGATATTGACAAAAGCTCGTAGACCAGTAGTTGCATTTTCGAAGAGAGCTAAGTTATCACGATAAGCTACTACATTGTATTTCTGTGAGCCAAGACGGATTGCACTTTGTACAGACAATACTACCTCTTCTTACCCATAATTCATATAAATATTTTAAAAAATGCGGGATATCACACCACTTTTCGCACCCCTTTGGATATATTGAATAAACGACTGATTTTTCCATTACATCAAATCACACTGCAAGCACATTTGTACCAATCATGTAAAAATAGCCAGTGAGACGGCGGTAAAATGTTTACAAGGTTGTAGGGCCTCATGCCAGACACTGTCAAAACATTGTAGAGCATCTAATACACAAACCATCGCAGGTGAGCCTTTCTTATTACAGTATTTTATTCAGTCAGGTAGGAATGTACTAGCAAATAAAGCACTGCGATTCTGGTAACATGAACAATTCGACAAGTTTTCCATGACAGAAGTCAGTGTGATCGGACACTAATTTTCGGGTAAGTTAGGGTTAAATGTACCCTTCTTAAGACAAAGATAACAATACCTGTAAGAAAAACACTTGGCACGATACCATAATTAAGAATAATAGAGTACGTATTAGCAAATTGTTCTAAACATGGTTCCGATTTCCAGTACATGAGCTGCTCTGATGTGATGCCATGGGAGCAAATTGATGAATTAGTTTTCAGTTTGCTGATCACATGTGAAACATCATTCGGTATGATAACTTTTTCCTATCTTGGTAGTGGCCTGAGAACTCATCATATCTACTTTTTACTGTAAACATGATATCTTGATTGTTGAGGGATCATATAATCTTTCTTATTAGTCATCATACCAGAATAAAATTCAGCAGATTCTTCAAATTGCAATGGATTATTAACCCTTTTAGGTTTCAGTTTTTTTTAACGCTGTTCCAAAAACTACTCATTTTCCTGTCATGATTTGAATGCGGCTGTATATTATTTGAAAATTGTCGTAAGGTGCTACCCGATCGCCTTGAATCGATTCAGTACAATGCTGCCATAATATGCACTTGTGCTTTGAAACACAGTTCATTAACTTATTGCGTGAATCTGTGTAGTCAACTCTTACAAACATGTGAAGGTTCTTCAAACTTGTTCTCTTCTACAAAATGTACCACACATTGACTCTTTCTTGCCTGTCTAATCCAGTATCCCATTCTCTTTCTGGCCGTGCTTCCGACTCTCAAGATCTGTACGGCCTATACGGTATTGAACGTCACGTTCCAGCTACTATTCTCTCCCAGATACAATTAGACTGTGGAATAACTTCCCTCTGACATTAGACAATTCTTTTGCTTACAAATCTTTAAATCTAAACTGACGTCTGCCTTTCTAGCCACAAATAGTGTTCCCGACCTATATCGTCATAGATTTGCTGATATAGGTCATACCCAATCACGCTTGGGATACTTTAGATTAAATTCATGCCTTTACAAAGTAAACATCCTTCCAGACCCATCTTGTAACTGTTCGTACTGCTGTGAAGATTTCAAGCACTTTCGTTTCTGCTGTCCGAATGACATTGTTCAGAAAAAGAAGTTATTTAGGACTGTAACCTATTCATATAATTCCTCGTGCGGTGAGCCTTAATCCTATTATGTATATTGGTACTGATAGGATAGCCTAAATATTTCTCTATGGCGGTAATGATTTATATGATTGTCAGAATGATCAAAATCTGTAAAGCCTTTCAAATTGTTCATTTGGGATACTAGATGGTTTGATGACTATATTTTCTGTAAGTTCAATAGTCAATGGATCTGACCGGATTTTTTTTTATTGTGTGTTCCTTTAAAGCAGCTAAATAATAAGATTTTCATGTTGGTCTAACACTGTATCTGTTAATTTTACATAATCAGGCTGGTGTTAACAATATGCTCTTGCGTAATGCTAACAACCATTTTGGTTCTGTTCATCATGTAGATAATATGTGTGTTTCTCCATGTTGTGGAGAACCAACTTATTGGTCATCTCGATGTACAATAGAGTCATCCAAATGAAATAAATATGTTCAAACTACAACTACTTAACCAAACTTTCACCATATCAAAATCGTTGAACTTATGATTTTCTATTGTATTTGCACACAAGTTTCTCACAACAGCAGTTGCATCAAACTTTATCATGTGGTGATACAAAATGTACCTTGAAGGTGAATATTTGCTTCGTGGAGCCCTCCATTGGTGATTGTTGAAAAATCAATTATACCATACGAAAAGAAGTTTATCTTCGGCAATACATCAAATCTCATTTTAAATGAAATTGGTCCTAACTATCTATTTTGACGTTTATTGCAAAATTATCAGATGTGAAATCGGACAGTTTTTAATGGAGTGGGCCATGTATTGCTCGATTGCACGGTGTCTGAGTCATCAAGCCCACAACTACACGGATAATCTGTGCTCAAGTTATGAAAAATTTTACCCGGAATCAGGCGTATGAAGATTGGTGTGCATTGATTAGGATCAAGTCAGGGTCTGGCAATTTCAGGTTAATAAAAATGAATGCAAGGGAAAATCTATATTCTTCTGGTTTATGTCCTTCGTCGTATAATACTCAGATGCTTGATAAGTTATTGCTCGTCGAATTAGTCAATAAAGGCAAGGACACGAACCTAACGTTTATATATATACATATACATATATATATATATATATATATATATATATATATATATATATATATATATATATATATATATATATATATATATACATATATATATATATATATATATATATATATATATATATATATATATATATATATATATATATATATATATATATATATATAATGAAACATGTAAAATGGGTACACGTACAATGTGCTACTAATGGGAGGTGTCTGAAATATTTTACTTCCGCTGTTAGTGACTCACCCAGAGAAAGTTGATTTGTTGGCATTGTTTGATGTACAGCTGTCACGGAACAACAAATGCAAGGTCTTAGAAACAGATGCCACAATTCCATGAGCTCGACTGAGTGATGTGGCCGTTGCTGTTCAGAGAGTAACGTCTTAAATACAATACTGCAACAAATAACGAATAGAATAAGTATTTATGTGACATAGTGCACTTCTCAAATATATCCAAACGTCTATTGTTATTGTTCTCCCTGACATATCAGACATTGTTTCTGTTTGAGGCTGATAATGTTCAGTTTTAGGCACACAATAGGACTCTGACAAAGAAAAGTAAATGAACATGGTTGTTACCTCGTAAATCTATATTGCTTCAAGCCAAATTTCCTTTGCTTTGACAAGAATCTGTTTTTCATAGAGCGTGCCTGGTCAGGAGTTTATTATAAATCTATCCGTCCAAAGCGGATATATTTTTATGAAAATGACAGAAATTGTGCAATTTGATGGACAAGTCCACGAATTAGTCAGAAAGCCAAATACCCAATATCTATGTGTTATATATCTTGCAACGATTGTATATCTACATCAAATCCTTAATTCCTTTGGAAAGCCCGCAATGTTCCGTAGTTTCCTGGCCGTTTTGATTTTTTCTAACAGGATGCCATGTGGTGAATTACTGTTCGAGTCTAGCTTCCTACATCTATGTAAATTATCAGTGAACAGCAAAGAAAAGATGTCGTGATACTAATTCCCAACGTATGGATAGCAGCATTAACAATGTTTAAGTCTGTGCAATAATACCGACCGACTAATGAATACGCATGCACCTTAATTTCTTTGACATGGATTAATATTAAAGCCACACTTTGACTTTTGGAGTCATCAGACAAAAAACAGATGTAGACGTAGACATCGTTAGCTTTCATGTGGTGGAGGAAAGCAATGCACTTGAAGAAAACCACCTTGCATACTCATAGTGGTATGAACTATCTGCACTCTATCCTTGGGCTGACAAATGAACCTGGTTCAAAGGTGAGCTTGATAATGCACCCAAAATCTAGTAAATGATAAGAGAAATGTCCTAAAAAGCTATATTTCAAGTCATATTGTGGTATATTGGATACCAGGTTGCAAAAGTATATTTCAATGTGGGCTTAAAGAGAATCTACAAAGTAGTATCATATTTTATGCTTCTAACACACATTGATTAAAACACGAAATATGAAAAAAGTATATACGTATGCTTTTGATCCTTTGTCGTCTTTACCTAGCATATAATATGATGTAGCACGACGGTTTTTTTATAAGTTATTGAAATACGATGACAAAAATGGTACGACTCTGGAGCTTTGGCACAAATGAAACTTGACAGTAGATTATCAGATAACACAATCTTGAAGAATGGATTCATGCAAGGTGAAATAGTGGTCTTACCCTCTTTGATATATCTATAAATGACCTCACAGGTATTTTCTTTATCTGCAGTACTGCCCTTGTGACTGATATCATGAAATCATAAAAATTTTATCCGTCTCTTATATGCCGATAGTTTAATCAATTCACCAGACAGCAAATTTAGCCTAAAATTGCCTTGACAATAACAACAGTATTGTAGAGATCAAATTTAGGTAATCGATATACAGAAATTTATGGTGACGCGTGGGATAAATTTGATCCAAAGTTAGAATAACGTTTCACTTCAGACAACAAGATATCAACATTGAAAACTGGCAGCCTATTTACCAATTCATTTAAAGTTATGTCCAACAAAGCTATGGCAGCTCTCTGCAAAGCCAAATGATTATTTGGAAGTACATTTATCAGTTCTATTACTCTTATTCCGAAGTTCAACATCATCCGTTTTGTTATATATATATATATATATATATATATATATATATATATATATATATATATATATATATATATATATATATATATATATATTAATTTCTCTCGAAAAGGTTTAGTTTTAGTCTTTTTTATGCTTTTGCTCAGGTGCTCTTTAAAATCAACTGTCGTTATGGTATTAAGTCAACTTGGAAAAAATTCCCTTGCTAAAAGGTTCTATATAATGATCGTTAGGACTAACAATAGTCATGCATTACTTAAGATTTTGTTATACACCTGATAACAATTTACCTACGTTACAATCCCGTTGTAGATTGATTAACATACATAAAGCTATGCAAATCTTCGATGACACGGTTTCTGGTGATAAGCTTTCTGTGGTGACTAGAACCCTGATTTATATCATCTCTCTAAAGACACCATTTCTACAGTCCCGTTTTTGTTCATCTTTAACTAAGTTTTGTCCGGTTTAAACACCACATTTTTTCGTCCGTTGGGTGGTTTAAATAGAGATATTTCCCTGTATCGGTTTTATTTGCTGGAATTGCACTACATGAAGTGGACTATTAACTTTAAGGGTTTTTTTAGGCCCGCTAACCTTTAGTAGATGATGTGCCGTGGTGATAAAGAGTCTGTTCTAAAGATGAAAGAACTGACTTAAATCTCTGTTGCCCTTTATAGGTTGAGACCTGTCTCAAATCACAGATTTTTAATTCTTTCATATGAGAAAAATGTGCCAAAAAGTTGACTGGCCCATCCATCTTACACTGCTTACACTCCATGAACATGGGTAGTGCAGTTGTCCAAACCAGTGTGTGACAACCCTATAAACATTGAAGATCATACTTTTTAGAGCTACGTTAAATAATGGGAGTAGTTAGATCGACAATTGCCTGTTGTCGAAACACCCGTATCAAAACATTTTTCCTTTAGTACTATGGCATGATACAAGAAAAAATTCATTAGAGAACCCACAGTAATTTACATTATTGAATTTAGGATGACTAATCTACATTAATTCTACTTCATAAGAAATCTGTGAAGTAAATTTTTCTATGACATATTGAACTGGAGCGATTGTTTGG
>CAXHWN010002308.1:32200-54700 GCA_964020975.1 Hermodice carunculata
CTCAAGCGTGTGCCGTCTTAGCCACGCAAGGAAGAAGCTGTTTACCTGCCTGTAATTCACTAAATATCATATATCTTTAGTGTTTAACGCCAGTAAATGAGCACCATCTTTACTTCATATGTATTTAAGTTTGAAACGAATTTGTTCTTCTGACTTCATACAGTCAGATGATGACACTTATTCCATTGCCATACGCATCCGTGACCTAAGCAAAGCCAGAGACGGTCAATTATCGACTCTCCGATCCGACCGGAAATTGTGGAATCCATAGACAAACTTTGCAAAGGGTGATATATCAGTGGCTCGCCGTTGTTGTATGCTCCTTACCCTACAATCATTATTTACCATTCCTGAGCATTATCACTGAACCATTGATTATCCTGGATGATCTGAACTCTGTGTTTTTGCCTCTCTATTACTATGCTAAGGTATTTTTTTCTACAATCTTCATACAATAGACTTACCTCAAATATATATATATATATATATATATATATATATATATATATATATATATATATATATATATATATATATATATATATATATATATATATTAACTGGCCCCTCGAAACAGACAGCAGACGAGATATTGAAGTGTTACAATTATAACATAACTTGACATAATATTGAAAATTACCATAGATACTGGACGATGCACCATATGAATGTCCAACATATGATGTCTATAGGCCCTTTCACAACCACTCATTGATAAATCGTAATGTTGAGAGGTACACGACGAGTGACTGCAAAAGCACCACATTCGATAGTTAAAGGTTGACGGATTTTTTATCTTTTTACAAAAGAGAATTTTTTTCGGTAAGACACAACAAATTCTTGCTTACAGATCAAGGACCAAGATATCGTTTGTGTAGCTATATACAAACCTCCACCACACATGATCATTAAAGGATAGTAAGCTCTTAAAACTTCAAGATCTGCTGAGGCAAAAGACATTCAGTTTTCCAGATTTTCTAGTCAATTATCGTGTCACCAAAATTTCGTTTATACTACCAGCCCATATTCATTTTACGAAGGCAGAGAGAAGCCTCTTCCCCAAATAGCCGAAAGAACAAGATAGGAAAAAAAACTTTTTGCATGGTATATGTTTCTAAATAATCTCTCCCATATAATAAACTATATCTATATGCATAGTCTGGTTTTTCAAACTCTATAAAGTTATATTTTAACAAATATTCCGATGCATGTACCGTGACGAATTAAAATGTATGTAAAATAACAATCATGCCTTCCTAATTTCTGATAATTGCACCACGCTGTTCCGTTTCTTACACTTATGGTCCATACGGCACTTTTTCAGGTAATCTCAGTAATCCGGCCATCAAATTGTAAAAGCGTTTATTCTGATGGCCATAACAATTGCTGACCTGACGCCGGCACGACCTATCTCTCCAGTTTTATATTTGTTTCATATTTACTGTGTCCTAAACAGTTGTACTTACCCTGCCGAATAAATGTGTTTTGAGTCTGAGTATCTCCTGAAACGTTTTGGAGCAGTTTTGTCGATACTAAATCCGTAAAAATATTATATATACAAATTTAGTAATAATGGTTTGTTTGACAGGTTTCTTCTTTCATAATGAAGCTCTGCATATATTAGTAAAACTTCACGTATTTGGTTAATTCATTATTTGCCACCTTCATATTTATTCATTATTATGTGGGTTGTCCTTGCTGAATATTTGGATGAGAAAAGGGGCCGCTTCTCAGAGAGACATGTACGGTTAATAGGCTCCGAAACAGGTTCTGAGTAGTTACCCGCTGAAGACCCTTTAATTTATTTGGGCTAATGTAGCCTCTGTCAAAATTTTACAGAGAAACGTGTGTAATATGGACAATAGTACTTCCATATGTATATAGGCAGGACAGGTTAGCTTATGGAGAGAAAAGAGTTAGGACTGCGGAATAGGGTAATGACCACTGGGAAGTGGTTCTGGACTAAAAGACACAAATACAATATCATATTCCACGCCAAAACTAAGCTCCATCACAGAGCTTATATTTCTTATGTCATAACATCGTATACAAAATACAGTCAAGCGAGATAACATAATACATAACATCCTAGTGCCTTATATATAAATTGTAAAGTGACTGAGTATTGGAGGGGAGTATGTAGCACACATGACGTTTTTATTACTTTTGGGTTACAAAGCTATTCAAAAACATTCTTACCACTGGAGTTGGATTTTTCTGTTTTCATACCATACGATGATAAAAATGATGATCATAACGGTATTTTCAGAGCTGCTAAAGTATACTAGTGGTTTGAATACGTTTCATGAAAACATCTTTATTTCATTGGATCTTGGTATTTGATGATTAACGGATACTTATAGTAGATGTTTCATGGGAAACGGTTCATCCAGCTCGGATGATTTTAAGGATACAAACGACAGCCGTCCAGAAGCTTAAATTTTATCAATTTTGTTCCCTGTTTGCATGGAAATGGAAATCGATCACGTTTAAAATGCAAACATTGGATGCTGTGTCGGAAGTAACTTAGAACCTTATTTGTCTAATGAAACAAGATTATTTGTTCATTCTCAACTGGCTTAGACTGAATAGGAACACACATAGGCCTGCTAGTGCCAAAATAGTCCGGTTTCTAGTACTAGATGTAGGAACGCAACAAAAATATTTATTTCCGGGAACAAAGCACAAAAAATTCGCACATATTCAAGATTCAAAATGACTTTATTTCAGACCAACTGTCCATATATAAAACAAACATTTGGACATATATTACATAAAACACAGTTACATAAAATCAGGAAAAGAATTAAAATTAAATTATTAAAAAAAGCCCTGTTCATGACTACAAATGTATATACGGTACCAGCAAGACGGAAAACCCACATCTGTAGCAAGACACTTCATGCAACCCTGAAAGGCACACCGGTGAGGACAGCAAGAAAACAGTTTCTGTATGCATCGGAGCGCCAGCCCGGACCAAATGGAGCGTCTCTGACCATTACTGCCATGAGGCAGACATCTATCTGATATCAGATGCACATATGGTTGTAATAAGACGATTTTCACTGCATTCTACTCTCGTGCAAAAGCTATAATTCAAACGCGGGTTCAGTTCTGGATATGATTAAACTTAGTTGTTCACAAACATGCCATCCGCTGAGCAGTGATGCGCGTATCCCAGTAAACAGCGAAAAGCGTTAGTGTAACACACCTTGAATTTATTACCTTGAGCCCTCGAGAAGTTGCCTCACAACTGTGAAACATACATAGTGGTGCAATAAGCTTGAAATAGTTGAATTTTAACATCATGTGAGCATGCACAGAAATTGCGTTTTAACATGTTTTCCTTTGCACACAAGGCACGATACTGTCTAGAGATATCATCATCATCATCATCATCATCATCATCATCATATAACGATGCGGCTACAATATATCCCAAGTATATGAATTTTTCAACAAAAGTTAAATTATCCCCCACAAAGATACACTACAGGTTCAACATCAAGACGGGTGTTATATATTATATCATTTTGCACAGCATAATTCTCACAAATACACAAAAGTTTTAATTTACGCAGTCCTTTTACTGAGGGGCACATCAAAACTAAATCATCTGCACAAGTTAAGTTAGTCACACATTCTCCTGCAATGTTACAACCAATGCTACGATTAGAAAGTTCCTTGTTTAAATCATCCACGTACAAGTTAAAGAGATGCGGAGATATGACACCGCCCTGTCTCACATCGTTAGAAACTGTGAACCAGTATGAAATAGCTGGTCCCCAACATACACAAAACTGCTGTATTGAGGACAAAAACATGAACAACCTTACAGTATACCTTTGTGTGCTTCGTTTTTACAATTTATTCAAGAGCATCCATTGATTAACTCGATCGAAAGCCTTTTTGACGTAAATGAAAGTGGTCAAAACTGGTCTGGCATGAGTCGTATAGTATCTAATAGACAGTGTCTTTTAAAGTAAAAACACACATGTCTGTACCATGTTTATCTTTGTAAGCAAATTGATGCCAAGTTGTAAAAAAGATATTGCTGCATCTACATAGGAACAGTTTCTCTAAAACCTTGAAAGGTACAGTGGCCAAAGTTATGGGTCTATAGTTTTCTATATCTGTAATATCTCCCACTATGTTTGTGTATGAGATATAACAGATACAGACAGCTGTAGGCCCTTATACGTGTCACAATTTACATCAAAATTACCTTGTCTTGTCACTAAAGCGGTATGAAAATAATAAATTTACCAACATGCACCTCCAAAACAAGAGAGCACTGGACAATCTAGCATTAGGAAGCGAATGTGTGGAATGCCTTTACAACATGTTAATAGGTTAAGTGCGAACAGACTAAGGAGCCGCCAGCTACTGCGTGGTTTGTTCTGTCTGTACAGTGGCTCCTTTAAGAAAGTTACACGTGGGATGTAGAATGGAAATATGCACAAGGTTTATAGTGAGTCTGGAATAGAACCCGAAGAAGCGCTTTAGTGAAGCCACTTAACTCTCATTATTACTGTTTACTTTTCATATAATTTTTGTTATAAAACTATACAATATGATGATAATATTTTGCTTCTTTAAAGTAAACTGTTAGACGCAATACTAATGTAACATGGAGAAAACTTGCGATCAAACTATCACCAGAAGAAAAGGGTATAGAGATGCCAGGATGTGATGTTTTGGACTGAAGATCCAAATAAGGTCGAACTATGGCAAAATCAAAATTGAAAAACAAAAACAAATTTTGAATAAAGCAGAGATATATATTTTGAGAGTGATTTTGGACCAGGGTAGGCTATTTAAATGTTTAGGTCATTGGCAAAACAAAAATTGTGGAAGTAAACAGTACAGCAACATATATGCCTGCTGCCCCTGGGGAAAGTTTCAATAACTAAAGCAAATAAAGCATTCCAGATGTAAACAGAAAGACAGTTGTTTCAGTAATCGTTCGCCGACTGGGTTCAAAGATGATGAGGAAACCTTTGAAGGCAGTTTGTGAGCACAGTTGAAAGCGTTCCAATGCCACTTAACATATTCAGTTAGGACATCGCATACCGACTCATTTCTTTCCAACAAACAACAAAATCTCAGTATTTACCCTAGGAGTTCCAGCTGTTTCTGATTTGTAATATGGTCTTTTGTCGCATGAATATGTTGTGGCACCACATTGTCAGTGTACCAACCCTCATTTCATGTCTGAAATTTGTTTCATCGGATTTACATCTGTCGTTTTGATTAAACAGCTTTCATTCAAGTATCAGCATGTACGGAATTTGCCTTTCCTGTAGATGTTCTGCTGTTGTAAAAAATTGACTTGTTTTCGTACTGGCTTTTAATATCCATTGGGCTGAAACCTTCTGCACAAAGTTATCGTTTTCTGTTTTCTTTGCTGCGCCGTTTTTCTCCCAACAGTAGCTACATTTGACTTCATGTTACTGCGATGTACATGTAAGTGCAAGGCTGGAGTCGGCTGACTACCTGCAGCATGAAAGCAGGCCCACTTTGTAGGCCTATTTTTACACATTTTTTCGCAATCTATTTAAAATAATTATCCAAAAATGACAGATGGAACTTGCTTTGATAGATTTATAATTGCATTTGAGTAACATCCGAGCAGTTATTATTAGACGTATCATTACGTGGCCAATCGTGGAAAAGACGGCCTGCCAGTCAGCCGGGAGGGTCTGCAGCAGCGCTGGAGGTCCCAGGTTGCCGGCAGCAACCAGGTCATTTATATCTGTCGTTCAGCTATCTAGACATAGATCCTCTGGCCTAGTGCCTTATTATTTCGAATTTCACATAAATACCAGTAGTTTGAAAAACTTAATTTCAAAAAGTGGCTTCCGCTGCAATCTTGATACGTGATCATGCTCTTTTTTGTTCAACTTACATCAAGGAGTGGAACAGAAAAGGATTCCTTTGAGATGGGGCTAATTTGGCCCTCTGTCAATGGTAACGCCAGCAGGCATTCCTTGTTCCAAAGTTGACACTAGAAGGCCATTGGAGTCTTTGGTGCAATGCTTTGATTGTGGAATTAATAACATTGGAATATGGTGATCTAATGTTGTGAATTTTGTTGAATTCGAAAGATAAATAGAATTTGCAATTGGACGGACGATCATTCACAAATGCCTCCATTCTACCGTTGTGGTAAATCAATGTACAATAGTAGCCATAACAAGGCTGTGCTGCTTTATTTCTTTACTAATTACACAGTTAACTTTAATCGCAATCCAATTTTGCCCCCAGAAGGCCCTTATATCGGCCAGAAGTAGTCGCCTATCCATTCAACCCATTTCTGCCCTCGCATATTGCTGTGACGCATACATGTATGTCTCAAGAGCAAGCTCTGCTTAAAGACGGAAAACATTAGCTCTGCGTCAAAAAGAGGAAGATCAGCATGTTATTGTCCAAAACAGGGACGTGCGGAGAAGTGCGTTAAAACCTGTTTTTGTGCGAACACCGCCAGTTTTGTCCGGAAGCGAACATTACTAAGTCATTTTGATATTGACGACACTTCTATGTTGCGATCCGCCCAATGTATTTTGTTTACACTTTTCATGGTAACTAATGTTAAAATAAGTAATCCAGTCTAAAATGGAAAGTACAACAAGTTTTGCTCCTGTCTGAAAGAAAGGCCTCTAGAACTTATGTGGATCGAGGTTCGTTTGCATAACAACAAATTTCTATCTGGTGTTGTAAACAGACCACCAAGTGCACCAGTGTCCTTTTGGAATGATCTGCAGGCAAGTTACGATCTTGCCAGTGGCTCCTCTAATGGCAAGATTGTCATGATGAGTGATCTCAATGCTGACCCATCACCTAATCATGACAGTAATTAAATAAAATAACTTAATTCTTTCTGCAGTTCCAATCTGCTTACTTTTCATATTCATGATCCAACAAGGATAACTGAACAAACGGCTACTTGCTTGAATCAAATCATTACTAATATTCCAAATTTTATTCATTACACATCGGTTCTCCCGCCTGTCGCAGACGATGACCTTTGCTCAATTGCAGTCCATTTATTATTCGGGCATAAAAGAGAACATTCATTTGAAAGGTTAATTTGGATTTATTCTAAGGCAGATTTCGACGAATTCAGGAATACATTAAATGCCGTTAACTGGGACCCTTGCTTAGACACGGACGACATTCATGAAATTTGTAAGCTATGGACCAGTACTTTTTTTAACATTGCTAGGCAGTGTATACCAAATAGCACTATAACTATAAAGCGGGATGATGCCCCTTGGTACACGAGTATGTCTTTGTGCAATGAAACGGAAGGTCGATTCAATTCACAAAAGAGCAAAGCACTGTAAAACTTTTAATAAAACCAATAATTTGGCGCTATTTCCGACAATTAAAAAATGTATACATTAGTGACTTGAGAGCTGCCGAAGAAGATTATTTTAAACATCAGTTTGACCTCGATTCACTGCTCCAAAAAGGAAGGTAAACGTTGGTGGAAGACAGTTAATCATTTTATGAAGGGAAAGCAAAGTCTTGCTCAGGGAGGCTGCTTCGTCAATTGCTCCTTCTCTTACGAGACTATTTAAATCATCCCTCAACAAAAGTATGTACCCTTGCAACTGGAAAAAGGCAAATGTAACCCTGATCCCAATAGGTGATGATGTCAGTTTCTGTAGTAACTATCAACCAATATCCTTAGTAAGCTTACGAAAGGTCTTTGAGCGTGTGGTTTTCAAGCATGTATTTATTTTTCTGAGGGATAATTTTGCTTTAACTGATAAACAATCTCCTTATATGTCTGGAGATGGTACTATCAACCAGCTTGTGTTCTTGTATAATGAATTTGCGAAAGCTATCGACATGCAGAAAGAAGTAAGAGCTGTCTTTTGTGACATCACAAGGCGTTTGATAAAGTGTATCATCCTGACTTACTGCACAAACTAAGGAAGTTATGTATCTCTGGAGCTCTACTTGATTGGTATAATTTTTACCTAAGCTATCGTCAACAGAGGGTGGGGATACTTGGAGAGTTTTCAAAGTTTAACTTTGAAGTAGCTAACCACCCTTTCCCGGACAGTAATATTTCGGAAACTATTGGATATAATACATTTTTGTCACAAATTTTGATATTTGGTCGTATTTGTTCCGAATGTCAGGACTTTGCATTTAGAACCCAATATATTTACAGTAAACTTGAGTCAAGAGGATTCACAGATTTACTTTTGATCAAATATTTCTACAAATTCTGCTATAAATATCCAGAGATGGTTAGAAAATTTGGCTTCAATCATTTTAGAGATTTTAGACTTACCTGTTGTGCTACTTAATTTTATCTTTTGGCATCATTCTGTTTAATATTCACCTTTCAGACATTTTAGGCTAGCTTGTTTTCTGTTAGGTCCAACCCCCGTGGGGTGGGGGGCGGGGGCTATAGGTAGCAAGCAGCTACCCACGACAGTTACAAGCTTGCATAGTTGTACTTGATATCTGGTAAAGAAATATATTTTGATCAAGTAAGGCCCGTGCGTTTTCCACCCAGGTTGGTGCACAAGATTTGCTTGTGGCGGGGGTGGGTCACGTACGGGCCGGTACAAAACAGCTTTCAGCAAACAGTATTTGGTGTGTACAGAGTTGACTGGCCACGTCGGATTCGACATAATGATAATGCATACTATTTGTAGTTGTAACTGTGTGTCCTATCTTTTTTATGTGTGTCCTTTTCAATGTTGTGTCCTGTGACCCATCTTTACATTTTGTACAGTATTTGTATTGTTCTTTTATTCCTATATTTTTGCGAGAAGGATTTATATAGGTAAACCCTGTGCCCCAATCGGTTTTTCTGAATAAAATATGTTTAAAACAAAGGCCTCCTGATGGTGTATACTCTTGCCAGATCCAAAAGTGCCTACAATAGAAAATAAAAGATGTTTAAAACAAAGGCCTCTTTATTGTGTATCCTCTTGCCAGACCCTTACGTGCCTACAATAAAATGTGTTACTGTAAACCATAGGACCTGCACTGAACCGTTTTATGGAAAAGAACCATAAAGGCACAACGTGTTAATTTGAGGCTTTAATCGATGACAAAATATCCTAGTTTTCACAATTCTATGTGAAAATCTAACTGTACTAAACAAAAGAATGAAGGTTTTGAATACAGATTTGACCTGACGTTAGCACATGTTGCTTTTGTCAAAGAAGTTAAAAGTGACAGCTGTGACATAGGAAATGGTGCTCGCGCAAACAAATGGAGGTTTTTGTGTTGGCGAGAATTGCCAACACACTTGACGAAGAGCACTATACCAATTTTGTTATCAATTGACATTTTTTTTTGGCATTGACAATTTAAATATAATCGCCATGCTATAAGTCGTGTGAGCACCTCAACAGCGGACTAACCATCTACGATATATCGACAAGGCGGCTTTTGTTGAGCACACGTTGAAAACATCAAAGGTTCACAGCTGGCTATAGGACCATGTGACCTCATAAGTATGCAAGTTTGCATTGTGACACATGATGATACCCACGTCTATCGAATTCCGTCTAAATAAAGTGACCTTCCTGAAAATGGGAAACTCGAAGTGGTATCATTAGTAAAGCAAACTGACAAAGGCTACACCAACGACATATGTCCACCAGGTTTGAAGAGGTTTTCTCAATACATTTGCGATCTCGTTTTTTGTTTAGTGTCAACTGCAGATAAGGGATTACCCTATACAAATCCAAAATCGAAAACTTAGATGACCACCGTCATCATCTTTTAACCTCATCTGGTAAACACCTGTAAGTCAATGGAGCTAAAGAAATGATGCAATCATATGTTTACTGATCTACTTTAATTATTCTTTTCAGTCAAGCGGCCTGTCATAACATCTTGTATTTCAACAATGATTGGCACGTAGCGTTCGCTATAATCTTTAGCACTCTGTGTCAAATGATCTTCCCAATACTGTGGATTAAATGCGGGAAGAGAGGTCGGATGTCGGAACCACGGGTATATGGCTTCTGCATGATAAATACAAGGCTTCGTCAATCAAAAGGTATCGCCGAGCACTTAACTGAACAATGCACGTTTACTTTCAAACGCAGCTTCCATCCATTCGGTCTGAAAACAAGGAACTTTTATTTTGGAAGGGAAGGGGGGATCAACGATTGAATTTAAAATGTCCTATAAAATACAGTATCCACAATAAAAAAGACCATAAAAACACAAGCGCAAAATGTAGCTGGTGGTATAAACTGGATAATTGGGTGTGGAGGATGGAATGGATCGTGCACACGGCTTTGAGACCTCGACGCAGATGGATTTAGTTCAGGCCCTGATGGGATATGTGCAAAATTGTTTTAATTCCAAGGCGGCTGTTCAAAAGTTTGGAACAGCCCTCGTGTGTAAGGATTTATCATTTTTGTCAAAACTGTAGAATCGTGGGAAATGTGGGTGTATTTCATGATCTGTGTAATTAAATATATACATTTGTTGAAGGTAAGTCGTAATTTTCAATTTGTCCTTGGTTGAATACCATTTAATTCGACATATAGGATGCATTCAAATGTGCAGTTTGGGGGAAATAGATATGCGTTTGTCATCTATGCTGAAAATGTTGTTGGCCAGGGTGGGTAGATGTCCTATTGTTAACACCCTATGGGACTAATCAAGGACTAATCTGTAAGACATGATTATTTCATTAGGTTTCGGTTATATTATTCGAAGGAGTAGTTTGACGTTGTTTGGATCTATCAGCATTTCTAATAACTATGCGTTGCGAGTAATATAAGCTAATGTTGAACAGACAATACCTCGAAAAAATTACACATATTGTCTTCCAGCTGTTAATTGTGATCCATATTAGATTTTCCAAAATGCTTAATTGAAATCCAGATATGGGTAAACATTTTAACAAGTTGAGTCTACCGAAACGAAAAAAATTAGCAAACCTAGCCATTTATATGGAAAATGTAATATATGTAGCCTTGTGAAAAAGCTGTTTTGGAAAAAGCCGGTTATCCATTGCACAAGTAAACTTGCCCAATGCAACACTCAGAAACTCTGTTATGGCCTGTGAATCCATTGTCAAAGCACGTATGCAGTATAGAAGCCTCATTTTTTTAGCAAAATGTATGTTATTGTTACGCCGAGTGCTTTGGTCACGCTTAACGAATAACTTTTTTTTAGAGAAAAACAAGTCTCAAACCAATGGTCCATTTCAAACCAAAACTCGTTTAAGTACCGATCTTACACCAAACGTATCACTCATTTTATGTATAGTATAATGCGAGCACTGCCCTGTCACTGGGACCCTATGCCAGTCAGCCCAGCTGACTTGCTAGTCAGGCTGAGCTTTTAGGAGGCTCAGTGGTGAGTCGTGCGTGCGCCCATCGTCCGGCCGTTCACAATTAAATTTTCTACCTCTCCAATACCGTTGGCCACATTCACTGCAAACGTGATGCCAATGTATAAATTGAGTGGGCCTCTGACAAGTTTGGTTACGCTCCAGTGATTTTTGGGTCTTCTCATGATTTTTTTTTGGGGGGGGGGGGTCTTTAGGGGGGAAATTCTTAAAAAAATCTTCTTCTCCGAAACCGCTCACACAATTGCTTTGATAACAAACAGGAACGCTCCTAGGGAACTCCTAGTTCTTAATTTGTTCACCCGGTGGCGCTGCATTTTTCCTATTTTTTGGTGATTTTTTGTGTGTTTTCGCTATTTTCGACCTCTTCTCCAGAACCGTCACTCAGAGCCCTCTACTTTCAGTTTAAGAGTGGGCAATCCGAGAAAATGAGGCTAGGTTATGGAGAAAGGACGAGTATGTAGATTCTTGATTACGGATCGATGAGGCCCCTTGCGGCCGAAACGTTTCGTCTTTAATCAAGAATCTACTTATACAAGTCCTTTCTCTAACACCATATGCATTTTCATATTTGGATATTCCATTTTATTGTTTTGACAGAAATTACCGAAGATGCCAAGTGGAACTATTTCTGAACACCCATCACCCAAGCTTCCAACTTGTACGCACGATTGATTACATCATGACGCACAAATTGGCCTGCACTGATCGTCAACCACTGATCACACACGTGGTCAGAGAAAACGGCAAGCGAATGAATCTTGGCAGATTCCGATCCACTTGTCGTCGCCTATTATCATAAGTATAAGTATTTATATATATATATATATATATATATATATATATATATATATATATATATATATATATATATATATATATATATATATATATATATATATATATATATATGGCTTTTTATCATCGAAGTGAAATATGCCATAAAAACAAGATGGCAGAATTCTACAACAGAACCCATTTTACGAATGACTGATGCAAAGAGCTGAAATCCGTGGTTTGGTACGCTAAAGGTTATCAAATGGCTTCAATGATCTGCAAACAAGTACAAGTGTCTTGCTCTTAGGGCAACGGCATGATTATTAAGAACTGAACAAAATTAGTGAATATACAATTCTAAACAACTTTCATGTTGATCACTATACATAAATTTCAGAAATTTAAAAGTAGTGCACACACGTGTGTGTTCCTTGGCACATGATTGACATTTGAAAGAAAGATATTTTTCTCTTTGTCTCTGGGACCCTCAAAACTGAAGTTAAAGGATTCCTGTGTCAAAGTCCAAGTGGCAAAACACTGTGAATATTCGACGTACTCAAGTCCTTAGACCTTCTTTCTTAGTCATGAAAAGGACTGTGGAATTAAAAAATACTCTGCATTTTTAGGTATACTTGGTTGACCGTGTGCGCCAAAAAAAAAACCATCATGTCATCCTTACGATCGTTTTCCTCCTTGCTGTTCTCCTCCCCTTCCCCTCCCAATGTTTCCGTGGTGTGCACGCGTGCAGTCAAATTCATTACTTTAGGAGCTTCAGGTACATGTACCGATCTTGTGTTGAGCAAAAATTTTTTGCTGGCATTAAGTTCGGGCCAAGTGCTGGGAAGGCCACCAAAGTGTCCCCCACCATCTGAAACAAGTAACGGAAATAAAATAGGCTACTTCATCATATATCAACATTTACAACAAATATTTAAGCTGAATCGTTTGTCTTACTTCTTCTTGTTAGAGACAAATTAAAATTATCAACATTTTTACAAGATTACCCAGAAGATTTTTCCCACTCCTCACAAAAAGAGAAATCTTAAAATCAAAACGTTGATTTTTGCCTACAAATATTGTTCAGTATTTTTTAATTTTGTACAGTTATCTTATTACTGTTAGTGGTCATTGGTGTAGGCATTTTATACCTGTAAATATTGTTCAACATTTTTAAACTTGACACATGTGTTTCATTGCTGCTGGTGTGTGTTGATGCAGGCCACTGTCCGAACATACGTTGCGTACTATAATTTGGAAATGCGGAAAAATTGAGTTTATGCAGTGTAAAGCAGTCTCCTGGTAAAGTTTTTTAAATTGAATTAAAACTGAAATGTTTTCACAGAGCTTGACATTTAAGCTTTTCATTACGTGGCCACCTGTAAGGTTTGACGCAATCTAGGCAAATGCAGTAATAATGTCTTTCACAAGCGAGCATCTAAACTTTAATTTTACTCTAGGGGTTTTTTGGTGGGTGGGAGGGTCGAGTTGTACCAAGCAATAGGGCAATTCTTAATATCAACCTCAGGACTTTGATTCTATAAATTTTATTGGTTTTATTAGGAAGGTCGAACTACTGGAGAATAAGAGACAGACGGAGGGACATGACGAAAAGAAAATAGACAAAGTTGGCGGGGTACCTGTTGAACAAGTCACCGTTTGTACTAGGGGTCCCGAGAAGTGTCCCTATGCAATTTCGGGGAAATTGGGTTAGTGATTCAGAGAAGATTTCTTAAAGATTTGGCAGAAAAAAAAATAAAATAACAAACAAGAATATCAAAGATCCCCAAATCATTTCGTGACCGAATGAATAGGCCTATACCTTGGAGAAAATTACCCCGGCTGACCGATACGTCTACTGACGTTAAAAAAGGTTATGCCAGCCTCACCGTGTGGATTATTTGGATGTACTTCCTGCATCTCATTCTAATACTGTGATATATACAGCTATGATTTGAGTTAAAAAGCCAGAGTTCGTGTGTTGGTGAGTGGTAAATTTAATTTTATTAAAAGACATTTTTCTGAGTTCTTTATTTTTCCTGTTAATTGTCACAAACGTAGATTGCAGCGTTCTCTACTCAAATCCATAAGTCCATGCTTCATGAGAGTCAGTTGTCAGCACATTAATGTCGCAACCCATACTCTATATATCATGCTTGCGGTCGCAAAACGCCGTAAATTGTGCTGTGACATTTGTGCAGCAAACAGGCATGTTATTTCAGAAGAAAGATTATACTTTACAGAGTTGCGTTGCAATATAATATCTAAGACTAGGTGTGGACTCGAATCGTTGAATTGGTAACTCTTTCAGTGCGTAATTTCGGCCTGAATCAACAGCTTTTCTCGGCGCGCATTGGGCGCATTGCGCCCTATGCGCGCCAAAAAAAACTGTCAACCTGGGGTATTCTCTCTGGAACTATAGGCATACTGGTACTTGACTGAAAGCTCTTTTTACGAAGAATACGAATCTGGGATCCATATGATAATTCAGACTAGTTTGATTTAAGTAGATCGACTTAAGGCGTGATTAGCAGTGAAAGAGTTGATACTGACTGAGTGCAAAGAACATTGTTCCCAGTCTTGACAAAACAGCTATGTTCACGTGCTTCGAAGTGTATGTACATGTACAATCCAAAAATATATTTGGACCTCAACTGGATGTGATTGTATCTACATTACACGTATTTTCTTGTCACTTTCAATCGGGATATTGTAATCTCATAGTTTGAGCACCACTCTCACTTTTCGAAACTTACATTACACATGTGAGTGTATGCCTCGGGTAACCAACCAGCTGCAATACGACACAACATTGTATTCATTCCTCGGACTACTACAGCATCTTTCAAATTTCTTAATGAAACCCTGACTGAGAAAAACTATTCAACAAATGTTAACCAGAAAGCATTCTCTTGAAACAGGAGTCAACAATAATAAGCAACATTCATAATTTATACGATACTTCTCAACGCAGTCCCATATTACGTTACAGAAATAAAAACATTCACATATGTAGAATATGACATTTCTCAGTGTAGTCGCATGTCACAATACAAAAATAGGATACACAGGTGTCATTTTGCTTCACCAGGCCATAGACCTAATAGTGCACCGGTCATTTGTGATTGAGCACACACACACACACACTCATCAAAAGGTGAAAATATCGCTTTGATGAAGTGAAGTAGCGGTACGTAGGAAAATTGACAGCAGTGGACATTCCACGTATGTGAAAGCCATATAGATTTATGTCTAGATGCGACAACATGATGGTCACATCAATGAGCTACTGAATGGATTACAGCAATAGCAAAAATGGAAGAGTAACCTACAGGACAGCCAAAAATACATCGATTTGGTCCGTACTTTATTTCAAATTTCAAAACAGAATGTGAGACTACAGTTGCATGAATAACAATCTCAGCATGCTAATATCTCGAAAGAATTGGGCAGGGGATACCAAACCGTAAAGTAAAATGTGTAATGTGTTTTGATAGGAGATAGGAGTTCGTTTCATTTGAATGCTTTAATAAAGAAATGTTAAAAATAGAGTCATAATCGGAAGACGAAATTAGAAAAATGAACCCTAATTTGTAACATATTTGCACTCAATACCGGCTGGGGCTATCACCACATAAAATAATACATTTTGCATATCTTCCCGATTATTATAAACTCCTCTGTTGTATGACCACAACGTGCTAGGTTTACCTTGGCTAATAGTGTTTCATTTCAATAATTTTTCTTTATATTTACATAAAAATATATTAAAACGTCAACTATTATAATCAGAACATCATCCAAAAAAACATGCATTATCAAATCACTGCTGTTTGTGGTCGTGCGAATATTTAGGTCACAGACTAGTAACCTTAAGTCAATGCATTTTGGATGTCCATATGCAACATGTACATTTCTGGTTTACTTGTCATGTGCCCAGCATGCAGCGTTATTGTTTCGTATATTTCACTTTAAGCTATTTCTTGTTGAGAATATTGGAACAATAAAATCCACAAAGTAATGATTAAGTTTTTTCTACACATGATTTATTACGCATACACCTCCATAATAAAAGGTTCGTGTCAAATAGTCCAGTTAAAAAAAAAATATATTTCCTACCATTGGATTTTTGTTTCTTTTTGCAGTGTGTTCCCAAAGCACACAAATGAAATATATCTAATACTCATAATCGTGATACAAAACTAATTGGCACCAATTCATTCCTTGGATTTTAACACCAATCAGCACCGGTAGAGTACATGTTGTTGAAATTATAACTGGATTAAAGATACTCCGACCTAGAAGCAGATATATACTGTGTTGAGACCTTTATTGACCCAAAGAGTGAGCATAAGAACATGAAGTCCGTTAGTCGGGAGTCTTGTTTATTAATACTATCTGGTTTTTTTAAGTGACGCTTTGAGAGCAGGAGGACTCGATTATATAAGAATGTCATTTGCAAATGGTTTTAAACATTATCACAGTAAAGCTTCAAAGATCTTTAGATCAACTTTAGGAGCGATTAACATACTTTAAATGTGTTTATTACACTGTAAACTGACAGTAGTAGTTGTGAATAAGAAATAATTTCATCACAAAGTCCTTTGATTGCTTGTCTGTCTGTCTGAGCGAATGACACAACCCAGGATAGCAAACTAACGTTTCCTTTTCACATAGGTCCTGCACTTACATTGCCATATATATATATATATATATATATATATATATATATATATATATATATATATATATATATATATATATATATATATATATATAATGCATGTAATTGTGGATAAACCGCCTCTAGAACATGGCAAATGTCAAAATGCATCCGAAATTAGGTGAAGTTTACCCGTGATTGTGGAAAGTGTGTTAAGGTCACCCATATACAAACCCAAATGGTATGCATAAACGACCGCCAGTGTGCGATATGCAACTACTTGGTGAAATGGTTGTCAAGTTACCACCCGCAAACCAATGTGCACCGGAGGGAAATGGCATTGACAGAGCAAGTACTGTACGGCAGCGAACGTACCCTCTACGGATGGTCAATAATGTCCCCGACTATTTTAAAGACACGCTTGCATTTGTACTGTCCACAGATTCGCTATAGAGAAAATGCCACTTTTCGTGTGGTCATTCAAACACATAAACAGCTGCTACACTTTATGGTAAGTTCCAAATTTAGTTCTAAACACTGTTCCATTTATTAAAAATAAAATATTTACACATGTCACCTTTATTTATGTGTGTCAATCATATTTTGTGGAAAACAAGATTTGTGCACCATACCTGATAACAATGTATGTTCTGTCCTCTGTGATCTTGATCAAATGTTCCACTTGTCACAAATTCACGAAAATCTTCCATTGCTCTATTTCCCATACAAGTTGTGCTTAAAGCTAAAATAAAGCCTACTCGGAAAATTTTATTACATGAAACTTTCTTAAGGATGGGAATATTTCGATGCCAACATTATACAGATCAGATCAGATCAGGAGAACAGCAGTTTTTTTTTCAGTTCTAAGTGCTACATGTATTGCTGTGTGGAGACTGCCATTTATGCGGTAAAATGTCTCACAATGCAGCAGTGATGACATAGCAATCTTTCAAGACTGTTTTTTTTTTCAAAACTTTAACATGAAAATCTCTTTGAACTGCACTTAAAATAATAATATATCACAATCGTAACAATAAATGTCCAAGACCACAAATAATCAATAGAACAATTTTAAACATTGTAATTTTAGATGTCAATTGAAATATTGATAATTTGCCTGTGAGGTCACCATGTCATCACTGTTGTATATTGGGGTTGATATTTAAACAAGATGGATGACTGCAATATTAAGATAAAAAGTTAGGACTTTCTAATATCATTTGATCATAATTTATATTGAACTGCTACGATTTGCACAACGTTTACGTCATAATAATCCTATTTTCAACAGCCTTTATGACAAATATATCAGGGTTATTTTCGCTTTACCAGTCAACTTCTGTTATTGGTGTTCCAGACAACAGGATAGCGGGTGTTCAGGCATAGCAAGGGGTATTCCGACACATGATTTTAATCTACCTCTACAGGTAATACATTGTGATATATGTGTGGTATTGCATACACACAAACATGTTATTTGTTAAATAAAAACTTTAAGCCAAAGATGAAATCTCTTCCTTCCTAATTTTTGCAAACATTCCAGATTGAAATTTTGAAATGCTCCTAATGAGCAGCTGCCCCTTTTTTCATAATTCGAACATTATTTCGTAACAAGGACAATAAAGCAAAGCACATTGGCACCGAGGCACCATTATTTGATATATGATTAAAACCAAAGGAATGAAAAAAAATGGGAAAAAACACACTGATCAGGATGAAGTGTATATATAACCGATCCAGTATAAGATATTTACGCCACACCTACTAGGTCCTGAAAAATCAGGCAAACCAAAAAACATCGAAATTTTGGTTTGAAAAAAGTTACAGAGAGCGGTTTCATGGGGTTGCCAGGCCATTTATTGACGAGAGTTTTAAATTCAATAAGAGTGGTAAGTTTCTTCAGCGCGGGGCGTGAGGTAGTAACTTCTATTTCCCAGCCCATAAGGGAGTGCAAAGAAGTGCGCACTTATTACGCACTTCTCATGCTTTTGTGTAAGTGCAACAAGAGAGAACACACTCCACGTGCATGTATACCCTGCTAAGTGCACTTTCTGTGCACTTTCTGTGCACGTTTTGAAATTATGTTTATAATGTCTGAACTTCTAGTACTTGACAATTTGCAGGAGCGCACTTCCAATACACTTTTTCAAGTTAGGTAAAATGAATGAAACGACCATGCACTTTCGTGCAGTCCATGCAGGACATGGATCTTTTTTCAAGCACAACATACAGTTGCCGTGTGGGCACCTGGCAACAAAATAATAAAAATACCTCCGACTCTTTGTAACAGAGTCGATTGATCCTTCTATATGTTATATGGTCACTACATTTATTAGTGATGTACGACATTCTCTTACGATTAATCACCAACAGTGAACGTAAAAGAAAGCACCTTGCAGAATCATATGTACAGCATAACATCCATGTCTGATAAGAAACTTGTGTCATGAGATTTCCAA
The DNA here is from genome assembly GCA_964020975.1 of Hermodice carunculata. Classification (NCBI taxonomy): domain Eukaryota; kingdom Metazoa; phylum Annelida; class Polychaeta; order Eunicida; family Amphinomidae; genus Hermodice; species Hermodice carunculata. The sequence goes on from CAXHWN010002308.1 coordinate 51,444, forward strand.
TTTCATGTACAGTTATGAAACTTTGCAGGTTTATAGATCATTATATGAAGATGTGTACCTGGGGTTTGACTGCTTAGATATGCATTGCAATGTACGCCTGGGCATTATGCATTCCACCCATACTTCAGATTTCCATGTCAGAAATGGAATTCCGTATATTTTCCTTGAATAATTTCTCCATTGAAATTTAACAGAGCAAAAAGTTTATGGAAAATATATGAAAAAAATGAAAGTGTGAATTTAGACCTTTTCACAAGTAGAAAATATGAAATTTGTGACTTGCTAATTTCATTGCCGACAAGACGGTTGCATCTGGTGAGTGGGCCAATGGTATAAAGTAGTTATACTAAGGGAAACTCGGTCGCATCACCGGATAATACCAAATTTTAGCTGTAAACAGAACAATGGTGACGTTACCATCGTTCCGTTGACAGTTATAGTATAGTATACCCAACGATTTAAACTCGTTTCCCCTGGTACAACCTCAGTCCTGTTCATCTTTTCCCCTTGGTACCTCAAAGAACCATAACTATAGGTCATGGCTTCATATGTGGGCAGAAAAAGTTTATGGTGGGATTCACCCCCAAGGGTCCTCGATAAGATTAAAGGAAATGGTACTCCTTTTTGTTTACAATGATGACACATCTTCTCACACCGAACTGCTGAAACGGGCTGATAAACCATCTTTATATCCTGGAAGATTTCGTAAATAGTCTATCAAGTTTCTCCGGTTTTGTCAAAAAAATGCCTTAAAATTTACAATGATATGTTTATTCCAAAGGAAACTGAAAACAATTCGAGAGATGATTATGTAGTGAAGCTACCTCCTTTCAGCACCATGACATACGTGAGATATTACTCACTTAATACCAGGCGGCTAAGCTAGGGAATCTTTTACCGATTAATCTTAAACATTTCACGGACCTAAAAAATTTCAAAATGCTGATCAGGACATGGATTGCCCCTTTTATGCTAACATGCCACGTGTAACCTATGTAAATACAAGACGTTGGCCTAATCTTCCTTCATGTGCCAATGGCTGTTTGCATATATTGTTGTCCATCTGCTGTCACTGTAAATATTTCCATTAGCCCATGTGTATTACCAATAGGTCAACCAATAGTGCCTCGGCCTTAATGTATCATCGGTAAATCCCTCACAAGCTGCACACTAATCAATAACATACAGGTAGTAGTAGGAGCGACCTCGATCCGTAATAATTTTAACGATATAGATTTAGCATCTTGAAACATTGAAACACTCCATATCACAATAATTTGTAATACTGCGACATGACATTCGTTAGATGCACAGTAGTCAATAGCACAAATATCATGGTTTGGCGTTCCCATCTGTTCGAATTTTAACGATTTTCAAGACTAAAAATCTCAAAAGCCCCTCAATTGCTCAATTTTCAATATCTGTACTTCTCCACATAAACAAAGCATAATGTCATGCACGGACGCAAAATTATGTCTAATCAGGAGTTTCATTTCCTTAAGAAAGCAAAAAGTACTTGGGATAAATTAGTCATGACACAATTTACTGAGCCCCGGCTGTTAGCGAGCTTTATGACAGATGTCTGGAAGACCTACGACACATTCCTGGACGGAGGTTGGTGTAGGATCATGCTACATAATGATGGTCTCCTTCACACTCATGGAAGAAAAAATTGCGCTTTCATAGTTCACGATGAACAGGTATATTTGATATATTCACAATTCACGAGAAAAACTCTGATTTAACAGTTTATCATTTTTTTTAATGTGTTGCGATTAATTGAAATGCTGAATCACGTTTCACCAGAAACAGGTTTCACAGTTTACGAAAATATGTTTTAGTTTCACATTTTACGAAAATCTAAAAGTGAAAACTGTAAGGTTTTACTATCCTTATTATAGTGCGCCAGAAAATAAATTCAACTGGAGTTGTGCCAATAGAATGTGTTCCAAGAAATACCTACTTGAGATGCATAAAAATTTAAATTAGGCTTTGAGTCGTAAAATGGTACGTAAAACCTACATTGCTTTTAGTTGGAATGAGTAATAACAGTTTCAAATGAGAATGAGAGCCGAATGTGGTAATAACACTACATTGTATGAAGTATCAAGTTTTTTGTATCATATAGGACTTAGGTCATGTTATGAACATTTTGTAAATATTTTTAGAGAGTTTTTAAAATGCTAACAAAATATTGCCCTGTATTGAAATTTTTTTAATGATATCATTCAGTAAATGATGTCTTTCAGTAAATCAATGTTTGTCCCTGGTGACTCTCTCAAAATATTTGACGTGAAACCCACCGATGGTTTCTTTTCACGCTTTCTTAATTTTTGAATGTCGTGATCACCTGATCATTGAGTAGTATCCTAAGCTATCATGAACATTTCTAAACCTATCCCAGCAGCCGGGCCCAGCAGCCAGATTTATGCTTTATTTATGCAGGTGAAAAGAAAAATTACTAAAGGGTTTGCTGCATGTATGGTTGCAAAGCGCCATCTAAATATATGAACGGAGAACTCACCTAACCCCACCTTAACGTACCTGGAAAACCAGGGACGAACGCAAGAACTGCAAATGTAACAGTACCATTTGATTTAAACAACAATGGCAAATGTTTGGCACTAAAACGTACCACCGTAAAACACATTCATTTGTTGTCGATACACTCTGTCACAGCTTTCTTCACAGTTCGTTAGTTCCATCTGCAATAGAAACAAAACCTGCTTTGTAGCCTGAAACAAATGATAGCAGTCAATGAAACAGCCTTCTTTCATTTCGTTGTAGGTTTGTATTTCTATTATAATGAGAGTTATGTTAAAATTTTCGTTAGAGACGAGTAATCCCAACTTTGAACTATGGTGGCAATGAATATAGATTTGTTACAGATAACAAAATCCACCGATGTGTACTTAAGGTTACTAGTTAGGATTATATGTCTTTGTTATGATAGACTCCATTAGTGCACATCCACCGATGTGTACTCCAGGTGGCTAGTTAGGATTATATGGCTTTGTTATATAAGACTCCATCAGTGTACATAAGTGGTGCTATTTGACCTTATATGCACGATCCATCGAAGGAACTGTACATGCCTTTGCATTAAATTTAATTTTTAAAATAACAGTCTCTAATAGCTTTACATGGAGCGGTTGCTGTTTTAGTTTTATGATTTATTTTATATCGTTTTAGAATTGTATACAAGCAGGCGAAATTATATTACACTGTACCGTTGCTATAGTCAGCAATCTTCACTA
>CAXHWN010002308.1:57200-63200 GCA_964020975.1 Hermodice carunculata
GACGACCTCGTTATGTCCTGTCAACCCCATCTAGTGGTGTAGCAGTAGCAACTAAAGATTAGCAGCTATTTCGTGCGCCAGTATTAAAGGATACTTAATGTTTCAGATGGTACGTTTATACGTTCGTTGTTGAAACATATAATTCATGCTGATAGATCAAAAACGAAGTTTATCCTAGCCCCCCCCCCCCTTCCATCACTACAATCTATCTGCGCGTCTCAACTTCTTAAAAACCGTTTGATGGATTCTCCTCAAGTTTAGTGGTGATATAACTTGGGCGAACCACTTAAATTCAGCAGGTGACTTTTGGACTTCTTGTTCACTATGGTGTAACTATCACTCCAGGCAAGGTCAGTACACTGCATATGAAATTTGACATTCATAAAATTAGTGAAAGAAAATTTCTAAATTACTTTTGGTCATTGATTTCTTTTTAATTTTTTTTTTTAGGTAAAATACATGTGCTCACAATTACAGAGTCCGTGGTGAAAAGTGAATATTGACCATCCGTTCCTTCACACAGCTGCACACTGCGGGTGTATCATGCAGGGGCATTACATAGATTTACGTTCCTTGGGAATTCGACATGCAGTGTATCATCCCCAATGCACCTTTGGTGAATCCTAAAACCGTCTGAAACGGACTGTATTCTACCGTACAAAGGCAGTGTTAGCAGACTTCCCCTGCTGTATTTTCCATGATGACCAAAGATCTGCGCAGTGTGGACTCACGAAGAGCAGGACACATTGACCTCTAGGTGGTTACTGTGCACAGGTCACAGTGACCCCAAAAGTTTTAAAATCGACTCGGTTTTGACACACCAAGGTACATGTGCGATCGATTAACATAGTTATTTTGGATATATCGTGGTGACAAACTAGATACATGTCTTGATGGACAGATGGGAGGACGAAAGGGTCGACATATGGAAAGTAGGGTGGAAAATATAAACACGTGGTGTCTGCCCTACGGCGGAGGGGGGGGGGGGTATTGTTGCGCCCAAAATTATGTTGTCCTTCTGTTGCTGGACTATTTAGCTTGTGGAGACAGCACTTCGCGAACGTCACACTACTTTATCAAATATTTAATTATACTTGTACTGTCATTCTGCGCAGACCTTCACTTGTCTAGCAGAGCCATAATACCCAAGATAACATTTGTTGAGATATCTTCATAAAGTGTTATCGTCTATAAGTATAATTGAACAGATGCGAATTTTCCATATTGTAGGAACTTGTGGCTCACGACAGATATCTTTACCGACTGAAAGGGTCATGCGGCTCCGAAAAGCCTCGCATGTGGGCAAACATGACAAAACACTCTGATGGATGCCCACCTGACGGTAAAGTGTGATAGGTACTCGTAGTCACTCAGACAATAGTGTCAAGGGGATGCTTACAGATGCTTCTACGCAGGTCATATGCTAGTCTTGAGCAAACTTAAAGGGTCTCCCTCAGTGGAGTTGATAATATGAAAGCTTTCATGTCATTTAAGGCTGTCTCGATTGCAGTATTGCTGATATCCTTACCACTCTATGAGGCCCATAAAGATATATCCATTTACTGCTCAAACATTGACTTGTGTCGTGCTCTCAAAATCTATGCAAGAGTATGAAAGGAAGTATGTAAACTACACCTCTCGTCTCTCGAACATATAAATTTGAACAATACCGCAATTCAACATTTAATACGTTTCCAGAATGGTCTGTGTCAATGTTGAATCACCTGCAAATCACTTGCCTGCTGAACAATCTCATATATTCTCCACGCCACATGTGAATGTGTTTTTCACTGCACACTCCAGCCCTTACAACATCAATAGCGTTTGGCTTTTTAAAAGCAACTCAGTCACTGATTGGTCTTCTGTGGTGGCATTGGTAACTATCGACAGGAAACTAGGATACTGACTAACATTGGACAAGGTGACAATGGTTAAGTTCCAAATTGGCTCATCTTATGTATACGGACATTTTATCAAAGGCCGGAGTTTTAAACATGGTGTCCATAATGCATCATAATGCCCATTTCGTCCATGTTAATGTTGATAAAAGTACAAATGATTTAGTTGGGTATCCTGACCTTCAGTATAAAGCACCGTGCCAAATCTGTAAGTTTGCAAACGCTGATAACGCATGCATGTTAAAACAAGAAAAATAAGATTTGCTTGCTGGCAAATCTGTCTGTGTGCCTTGAAAAAAAATAGCATAATTTAAGATATTAAAACTTTTGCACAAAACTAATCACACGTACCTTATCAACATTTTTTTAATTGACATTTGACTCGTCCACTTCATCTATAAACGTTTTGAGTGGTAAAATATTAATATCTTCAAAGTATGTCTAATTAGCGTAAATCATAATTTTGCACCTTTCACTTTGATCTCATAGAAGGCGCCCTTATCATAAACCAGTGAATTTAACTTATCATTCACAACTCTCCCTAGTAACCTTTGAAGCCTTTCAACAATCAAAGTTCAAAAGTATGCTTGATTAACACAGATTTAAATTTTGTGACTTTATTTTTTAATTCACTGGATGCAACTACAGCACAAACGAAAAAAAAAATTGAGGTTGGATTGACACTTCTGTCTATGAGACGTCTGGAAAAATTGATTTGCCTATACAAACAAATCAGTATGTGTGCCCAAATAGGTTAGCTGAATTGACTTCATGTAATGCTGGGACTATTTCAAACTCTGAGTCTTGAGTATCTTCAAAACTGGCTACTTCTGGCGTGTTCCATTTTAAAACATTATTTCACATTTTATAAATTGAATATCGTTGAAAGTTGCTCTCAAATACACATACACACAATTCCAAGGTCTATTTTTACAGGAAAATGATCCACAGCGGGGTGTCCTTGTGACTGAGAGAAAGGGCACACTTCAGGGAGATGCCCATTCTAAAGAGGGTTGGCCCTTCTTGGTAGTGAGGCTGAGCATGTACATGTGCATGCAGAACTGTATTCAAACACACATATACAAGATAGTATTATGATTAAAGGGGGAAATCTATACATGTAACACATAACTGTGTTTGCTACTTTATGACATGAAAAAATATAAAAGAACCGATCAGATGCTATCATTAGAGTACCTTATCTCACTGATTACAGAAAGAAAAAAAGCATCAAGGTCTTACACGACAGGTTTGAGCAAATCAGTTAGCTCTTTCAGTGCCAAGTGCGATTATGTCGAAATACTCAAGACGAACTTCTTTCAGTTATAATAAGGGTGTTAGATTCATATTCTTTGTAAAAGACCTTTCGTTTAAGTATCATCGTCCCTACAGTTCCACAGAATATAATGGTCTGGGTCAATAGCTTTCTTCGACGCGCATTGCGCCCACAGCGCGCTCAAGAAAGCTATTAATTTGGCAAAAACTTTTCACTGAAAGCGTTAAATGACTCAAATCCACAAGTTAACGAAGCCACAAGCTAGTTTTTCACACTCCAATTCTGTGGTTATTAAATCAACAAAACTGTCAAGACATTGTGGCATTGTAAACTAGAACACTGTTATGCTTTTGGTGGGTCTTGCCAACTCAGCACTGGTTCCATTTGTAATCAGGAATTACACAGTGCAGGTTTCTATCCAGAGATCCATTTGTCTCTTGGAATTAAGGGCAGGCTCAGATTGTTCCAGGCAGTGAGACACAATACTTTTGCACCGATATATATATACATATGTATATATACACTTTCTGTAATCAGTATAAAATATATATGTATATATATATACTTTCTGTAATCAGTGATATATATGTATATATATATGTGTGTGTGTGTGTGTGTGTGTGTGTGTGTGTGTGTGTGTGTGTGTGTGTGTGTGTGTGTGTGTGTGTGTGTGTGAAGAAACGATTGTTGGATCAATGGGGCTTTGAAACCTCGAACCTGCTCGTACATGAGACACAATAACATGTATACATAAAAACAGACGATTTTATTACGTGCTGTTCAAGTATTTATATGGGCATGTATGACAATTACATTGTAGTTGATAAATATTCCCAGCAGTTAAAATTTATGCTGGCAATATATATATGTGTGTGTGTGTGTGTCCGTGCGTGCGTGCGTGTGCCTGCGTGTGTGTGCCTGCGTGTGTGTGAATGTATGTATACACATGCATACATAATATTAGTCATAGAAAGGAGATTGGTGCAAGGCAGTATTTAATGATGTGAATTTTTCACTTCTATTCCCAAAGGGTATCTTCCCAATTCTACGGGACATGCTTTGTTTTTTGTTAAAGAATGAGTTTGATGAAATATTTTGTGACATGCAGCCAACCCAAATCGTGGGGTTCTCCACAAGAGGACGCATCAAGAAAATTGAGATGACCAGTATTTAGCAGCAAATGGTAGCTTCCCAATTCAGCGAGACGTGCTTTATTAGAAGCAGTCCACCCTAATTCAAGAATGTATTTACACTAACAGGCGAACATTGGTGTTACAAGGGAAAGAGTTCTTTCATCATTTATCTTATTTTGGACCTTTTACCCTTAACTTTTGCACAGATTCTGAACGGCCAAGGTAAAAATACCAGATGAAGCAAATACAATGAAATGATAACAGAACTTACAGAGAAATTATAAATAATCGTGTGATGTACCGCTCCGACTGAACACAACAATAACAGTTTTATCTGAGTTCAGTTCTAGGTTGCAACATTTTCCTGTGCAGCTGGTTTATGGAATAAAACTTAGAGATTCTCTTGGGTATAAGCAAAGAGTGCAATATCATCGGCAAAAAGCAAAGATGATATGGGTGTAGGGCCAACATTTGCACGGCAATCAGTTCCGTATAAAGTTACATATTTTTTTTCAGATTGTTACTAAATACGTTGAACAAAAACGGACTTAAGGGACATCCTTGTTTTAGGCCAATATGAGTTTCAAAGTATGGGTTACACCCATTTTGTATTTTTAAACAAATTTCTGCGTCGATATATATATATATATATATATATATATATATATATATATATATATATATATATATATATATATATATATATATATATATATATATATATATATCGTAGCGGTTGCAGGATACGATACTTAAGCATGCCCAAGATAACTTTAAGCGATGTCCATAGGATTCTACACCTGAATGTGGTTATATTAAAGGAGGCACAATTTTCATTACTTTTATTTTAATGTTCTTTCGTATAAATATACAAAGAGTGTAAAAGAGATGACAAAAGAAAAAGCAAAAAAGAAAGAAAGAAAGAAAGCAAGACAGACAGAAAGAAAGAAAGAAAGAAAGAAAGAAAGAAAGAAAGAAAGAAAGAAAGAAAGAAAGAAAGAAAGAAAGAAAAAGAAAGAAAAGCGAAAAGAGGTGGTGGAGAGTGGTACATACTCTGGTCCAAAGGGTGCACACTGTAGAGAGGTTTCACTGTATAAGCAAACACTGAAATTATAAGTTTGAGTAATTTTACTTTTCCAAGAATTCTTCCTCTCTCTCTCTCTCTCTCTCTCTCTCTCTCTCTCTCTCTCTCTCTCTCTCTCTCTCTCTCTCTCTCTCAAGAAGAAAGAAAAAAAAGAAAGAAAGAAAGAAAGAAAGAGAAAAGAGGTGGTGGCCAGTGTAGGATTTGAACCCACGACACATGTCTTATCAGAACATTGCTCTAACCAAACTGAGCTAACCGGCCTGTAACAAGCTGAAATATAATTCCATTTATATTGTAAGTATTGCTGAAGCTATTACTGTCATAATGAGTCTGATGAAATATTTGCTGACATGCAGGCAACCCAACTTGTGGTGCTCGCTACAAGAGGGCGTAACAAGAAAATGGAGATGACCAGTATTTCGTACAGACATACATACATATATACATACATATGTATATATATATATATATATATATATATATATATATATATATATATGAATATATATATATGAAAATATATATATATATATATATATATATATATATATATATATATATAATAAAGGTTACGTACAAAAAATTTCTCGGCAGACCTTATGCGCTGAG
>CAXHWN010002309.1:0-22500 GCA_964020975.1 Hermodice carunculata
TTACGACCCAGTAACACTTGAACCTTAGCATCCAGAATACGGCAACATGGCTGTATCAACCTTCCTTAATACTCAGTAACCTTGCACGTTTACAGCTAGGCTAAAATAAAATGGCTGTATCAACCTTCCTCAATACTCAGTAATTCTTGTACCTTAACAGACCGCCTACGAAAACATGTCTAAAAAACCTATTGCAATATACCTTTGCACTTGATAGGAATAAACGCAGGTAAAATAAACTTAAGAGTGAATGTTTTCCTTTTGTCATCAGAAAATGTGCTGTCTTTAGTGAAATAAAAGACCGAATCATAACACATTATTATCAAGGAAACATTTTCACCCAAGAACTCTTAGATAACATCAAAGCGACCGATGCATATTTGAGGCAGTAAACTTAAAAACTGCCAAAATGATTAAAATATGATCAATTGAATATTTTCTTACCGAAATCTTTGTCAAATTCACAAATATAAGTGACCTTGTTTGGTTGTTTACAAGGTATGTAGTGCCAGCCGTCATTGTCCATAAGCACACATTTACTTCCAGGTACAGCACTCGGCTCCCAATTTTTCTTCCTTACTACAACCTCAGAGTTGGCCCAAGCAGTAAAGACATATGGTTTATTATCAGACCATCGTGGCATTTTATTTTTAGGAGTGACGGACAAACCTGTCAGAAAAAGACAAACTTTTGCATGCAATCAATGTTTCAATTATTCCACACTTGAACTGCTGTCCTACAACATCAAATTGAAACTAGGAACTCAAAATTATATATATGTATATATATACATAAGTATATATATATATATACGTAAATATATATATATATATATATATATATATATATATATATATATATATATATATATATATATATATACATACATATATATATACACGTGTATATTTATATTTATATGCATATCCTGTCTTGAAGTTTAAATCATTTTAAGGCAAGCGGAAGCGTGTATATTCAAGAATAACACAACAAATAGATAAAGGAAAAAAAAAGAATTTTTGACATAACTACGATCCAGAAATATTTTTATAACACTCGTTTTTGCCAGTTATCACACCTATGAACAGGCGCATGGCGTTTGCATGAATGCTCAAGAAATCTTGTTCCTTGATATCTGCAATAGAAGCAAGGTGGCCTCCCGTTCTCGAACAGTCTGACTCGGCATCCAACCAATCTGTTTTCACCTCTACAGTATAACGCAAGTAGTACCAGCTGTTCCTGAAGGAAAACCACTGTGGATTGTACTCTGGAAATGAAGTCAGTATAACGTTATCAACAATGCAAGATACTGCACTAATATAATCACTGTACCTGATTGCAGTCTCTGGGTATTAGTATATTGCTTATATGCAACACAAATAGCTTAAAGCACGTCTTTAACGAGAAAAAAACCCGAGGCGTGGTGTATATTAACCTCCTACTTTTTATATGTTGTCATGACCCTCATAATAAAAAAATTGGAATGTTTAGTTACTTCCTCATATCCGGAAGTAATAAAAGTAACAATATTGAATGTAAACACTAGAAATACGAAATAGCTCATGATGGAATGCTTGCTCATAGAGTGTAGACATGTTTTAATGAATACTTGGACAGTAAATACACACGTACACGCCTTTATGCGTGTGGGTGTGTGTGTTTATCTTTTCTCTTTTATGTTCTCTCTTATTCGCATTATATCTATGGCTGTTATACTATAACCTAATTCAGTCAAACGAATACGTACTGCACATTGGAATATCACAGTACTCCCATTCATATCTGCTGTCCGTTGTGTAACACCAAGGTACATTTCCCCGATTATAAGGATTTCTGCAGAAATTTGATGCTCCGTTTAAAGTTTTGTCTGGAAAGCTAGTTGCATGGTCAAAGAGATGCTTGTGTGGAGACTGCATATCCCATCTTTGACAAGTTCTTCCATTCTTGGTTGTGTTCAATTTGCCCTTGTATTCTTTGCCAGTTGGTGTGTGCAAGCATTCTTGAACAATAAAGGAAATATCATAATTATGTTTAAAACATCTATCCGAAACGCGTCAATCGCTATTGTATGTAATCGAAACATTAATATGTAAAGGGGTAATATATTACACAAGCTACCGAATTACAATCCTAGTCAATAATTTGCTGACCATGCTGACTTCATTGGTTCGTTACTTCCTTCGGAACTTTTTTTAAGCACCCGGTTGGCTGGCAAGTAGGAGACAGTACTCTTGTCGATAGATAATCAACCTGGAACGCATACTGCGAAGTACCTTTGAATTCTATTCCCATGTTGAAACTTAAATCATTTGATTGAGTTGACACAATATAACGGATATTAATTATGAATAAAAATGTTAATGCAAAAGACCAGATGACAAGCCAATAGTATGGTCTTCCTTTATACGTCACCTAGTACAATTGCAACAAACAACCGCAGCCTATGTCAAATGGTAATTTGAATAAAGGGATGCGCAAATCTATAGCTGAGGTCATACCTTCACCATCCGTAAAAGAATGATCTTGCCTCTCTTTATGCTGTGCGTGTGGGTTTCTTTTCTGCTTAGTTTACATTTTAATTTATACATACTAACAATTTTACCTAAAACATTTTGGGTCATCCAGAGAGGTGTTACGTTCAGAAGCATGTATGTTACCTTCGTCGCACTGAGGTATGGTGCAGAATCCTAAGCGATAATTTAATTCAGTGGTAAAGCACCATGGCATGTGTGCCTTATTTGGATTCCGACAGTAATTTGAAGCTTTGCTGCGATTGAAATTGTCATTAGGAAATGATTTATCAGTGAAAGTGTGGTCATGAGGATAGTTTTTGTCCCATCGTTGGCATACTTTTCCAGTTGCTGTAAAATTCATAACGCCATTATATGATTTTCCTTCTGCGGTAGACAAACAATCTGCAAGTAAGTTTAAAGTAAACAGTATACATATAGAATTCCACGTACAAATTATCATGGCATAAATGAATGTATCAATTATTGAGTGTGTACAAAAACAGACGAAGAAATATATAAATAATTACATAAATGAATGAATGAATGAAGGAATGCATAAATAAATAAATAAATAAATAAATAAATAAATAAATAAATAAATAAATAAATAAATAAAATAAATAAATAAATAAATAAATAAATAAACAAATAAATAAACAAATAAATAAATAAATAAATAAATAATCCATTACAAATCACAGCAGTTCCATTTATAAAATTTATCTAAGAACACTAAAAATCTAAGAATACGCGAAAGGTTCCTATGCACTTTCAAAATAATCAGTTGGCGAAAAAAATATTTTTCCAAAATATTAATTGAAACAATGATAGAATATTTATAACCAACTTTACCTATCTCTATTATTTTTCATTCTATATATTTTGTACCAGGAAATGGTCTTGAAAATTTTAGTTTTAGCCTATTGGAAACAGATAATCCAGCATGAAATACATGCTCCTGCCGTATCCTGACACCCCCCAAGACGATAATTTGCTGTAGATGAATGTCTCTTACTAGGATTCTTATATTTTGTGAACATCATAACCTAGTTTGAAAATTTTTATTATTTCTGATGCGTTTGTTAACATTATACCCTCCAGCTGTCGATAAATATTATGTCACTCTTTCTGAATGAAAAGTAACAACAAGCATAAAGAAAGAAAAAAAAAGGCTCGAGAAAACGAATATATGTGTCCAGAATGCTAAAATATGAACATCATCTGAATTCGTTTTTTTTTTTTTCGGCAATGAAAGCTGGCCATCAAAATTTGTTTTGGCGCAGCCATGACCACTAATAAAATACCAATATAGTTGATCTTCAGCTTTGTATTTTCATATGTAATCAAGTATAGATATACATATCATCAAACATCTTTTGTTATGCTTGGTACGGAACCATATTAGATTATTTTCTCGACAAAACCCGCATAACCAAAAGCTAAATTGCTGCAGATTAAGTCATTCCTAGTGTTTATGAGACTTTATCACTGCACCATTTCATTCCTTTTAGAAATCAAAGGAGAGCACACTTTAATGCGAATTTAGCACGTGCTGAGACACAAAGACAATAACTTTGGGTAGTTGTTATCATGTGTTGTAGCCCTACCACGTCTGTCTGGAAGCTCACAGACATAGACAGCTTCATACTGTGCCATGCAGAGTATCTCATGCCAACCCTCCTTTGTCATGGCCACGCAGTCAGTGAACTCTTCAGCTGTCCAGCGTGCTGACCTTTCAGCGTCCCCTGTCATTAATCTGTGGCTAGCCCATCTAGAAAATGTCGTTGTTGTCCCGGAGGAGCAGCGAAATGTTCCCTCTACTGCTTGGTCATGCAAACCTGAAAGTTACACATGGTAGTCTTAATCCAGGAAATATAGTTTGTGCATCTTTTGTCCCTCTTTTATCATTGCCTTTTAAAACATATGTTCTTTTCTTTTTTTTATGGGTTGTGGCTTTGCTGACTGGTGAGTGAGCCGTGGTTATAAAATTCAATTGCCCACTCATTCGGCGGTATTTCCGCCCACCTGTCTGTTAAAACAGACAACATCTTCTGGTGCATGTGGTATTTTGAATTTGCACACAAATGTGCCCCCGATAGAGGTATTTGCCAATTTTGCAAGATCATGAAGCAACACTGCGAATACATTTAGGATGGCTCCGTTGACTCTTTAATTGGCACAGGTTATCAAAATCTGCTTGAGGTTGCCATCCATCTGTATGACTGTCCATCAGACAAAAAACTTCTTTTCGAAATTGGTGGCATAAAATGCTTTGATTTTATTCACAGAAATGCCACAGGAAGGACGGTTTCAAGCTTGCAAATGAGATCCTAATGACACTTTTTTATGTACACATTTTTGTGTATATATTTTTTGAAATTAAAATAAAAAAAAACTGTGTCGTGTAGATTATTTCATCGAATTAAATGTCTAATGCATTTATCCTCACTGTAAGGACTCAGGACTAAAGAAATCTTTATTGGACAGTTTTCACAGATCAATGTTTGACTTACAGTGTGGTTCTTGTTATGAATGTTGTGCTGTGTTCTCCGACTCATAGCTAAAATGGCGGTAGAGTGTGTTCATAATGTTCCAGATTCATAAATATTACAAAAAAACCGATGTGGGTCTACTTTCTTCTGTTGCTGTGCACTTAGATTACTGACAAGTCAGGGCAACCAAAAACAGGCCTCTCAGGTCTTGTTTTATTTTTTGGCAGAAATGATAACATTTGGGTTTTGAGTGGTTAGGCCTATACATTTTGGGAACACTATAGTCAGTAGTTAATGAAGAATGTTTCAAAGGATAAGAGGACTGGTTTAAAACCACCAGTTGCGTTTTAATGGGTGACTGCCGTCTCAAGCCAGGAGTGAAACTTGTTTCTTCACATTTGCATCGGAAGATGAATGTTGATGATTTATTAACTCTGGAATGTCTTTGTTGTCATTATTTCCTATGAAGTTTATGAATATGGGTCATGTTTTTCTGTACTATTACATACAATTGACCAGAAAAACATCCATGGAGACATATAGAATTCCACATGGCCGTATAATGGACAATGGATTTTAGACAGCACGAGTTTTAAAACCGTTCACTGCTCGCCAAAGGCTCGCAGTGAAAGGTTTGAAACGAGTGTTGCCTAAATCCATTTTCCTTGACACGGCTATGTGGGTTTTTTTCTCCCATAGAGCATTAAATCCTTTGCTATTGTGAAAAACTTACTTGGTTTAGCATGATTGCAGCAGCTGTTTCGACTCCATTTTGTTCAATAACCAATAGGATTCTCTTTTATTTCATTTCGGTCATAAAATCGTTCTACACTTATGTTGGGTCTGCTTGTGTTTCCACATGGGTAACTATAGGAAATAACATGTTGTCGGTGTCATGGAGGCAACTCCCATCACCTTAGTATAAAACTGATACTTATAGCCAAGAACATATTGAAAAAAGAACTCAATTGATGGGACATCTATCCAATATGGTTGTGTTTATACATAACAATTTTGTATAGAGCAATTATCTTCATCTTGGGAGAAAAATAGAGCTTTAATGTAATTTACCATACCTTCGAAACAGTGTTGTATTTTTTTTACAAACATTAAGGGAAGCATCATTTATGGTAAAAGGTAATTTATATCTTAAACTCTTTTTTTTTTTCAAAATTGGAATTGTACCTGGGACGTAGAGATCTGTAAATTGCCTTGTGTTATGATTGGGTATATACATGTTTGTATGGGAAGATACATTCTAAAGGTTATTTGATAGTTTACCATAGACAAATTTAGACTTCTGTGCTGCACGTGGTGTCGTATCACATTTGCTTATGGTGAAATCAGACAACCACACCTAGGGGGAAGAATCTGTACAAGTGCACATTTGTAGCTACATGCACAAAGCTTCCATAGAAATGCCGGCTAATTTACCACTATTTACGACAGCTTGTGCCATTAAATAGATATTTGTAGAGACTGTAAAACCTTTAAGCGTAGATCTGCATTGTCTCTGGATTTCCCTGCTTTGAATCAAATTGTACATAAAGTAATGTCCAGGTTGCAACTTCACATGAAGTTAAAATTCTCCTTCACTAAGTATTTTTTTTAATGAAAAGTAAAAGAGTTGAATAGTCATAGCACTTTGTCAAGAAAATTTGCCTTTGAGATGATGCAATTAATACTTTATCTAAAATTTCATTCTGCGGAATTGCACCTCATTTGGTGGTCGCTCTCATCAAGCATCGGTATTTTCCGTCACAGTTTGACCACCAGGGTCTGTGATGCCACGGAAGGTAACTTGTACATCAACAGTTATAGTAAACATTGACTGGCAACAGTGAATGTCAGTGTGCTCATGGCTTACTGGATTAAAATGGGAATGCAAACAGGAAACTGTTACCGTTTGGCCACTATGAACTCATTCCAAATGGTGAAGCGATGTTGGAAGTAGCCACGGGCTATGATAAAGCAGGTCTTTGCTGGTGCAACTGGGATCATGCAAGAGGTGTAGCTGCCACAGAGGATGACCAAAGCTGGCACCTAGGAGGTTTAGACCAGCAAGGGATGATTCTCCAAAGTCACTGTGCGAACATTCCTATATGTGTATAAGTGATCAGATGAAGTTTAGGTCTCTCAGTACTGCCAGATTATAGCCTAAGAAGGCAGGCCATTCTTTCTATCAGCAAATTGCTGTCTTGTGTGCAATTCTTGTCTAAAATTCAGTGGGGTCACTGCCCTCGGTCTCCCCCCCCCCCCACCACCAAATAAGCAGATAGAAAAGTATACGCCACCATCTGTGCCATGGAGAGTGATTAACATAGGTTTGGCCATCTTCACAATCCATGTAAAAGATATGGTTAATTACTTTGTTTAACTTCACAATCACGTGTCCCAAGCCTTGCTATAAATCGCATAAAAGTAAGAATAATAAAAAAAATAATAGAAATAAAAGCCTGCTGCATGCTGGCGAATGACAAATTGCAATAAATCTGCTTTTGTGGTGAACATTTACACTATCTAAGCAAGCGGCATGCAATGCCAGTATTGCCTATTAGCAGCCGTGCAAGATGGATGCGGTAAACTTCAACTGGTCACTGGTCAATACTGGGAATTTTTTGCCGTTTGGAACCTTTAAGGTTATGCTGGGTGGGCGTGTGGGGGTGTGGTGCTGAGCTATAATGGCAAAATCAGATGAAGACAAATTTTGCTACTTTTCATTCACACAGGTTGGCACTACACCTTTCTTGTAACCAAACGTAAGTCCTATAGAAGCAACATTTTGCAATAAGCCAAGGGAAAAAATCATGAGCATATTGTAGCTGGCTGCAGAGCATGTACATGGCTGATAAGTGACATGGGTGGGAGATGTGACGTATATCTTTGTTGTTCCTTGGTTTGTCATTTTAAATGTGTGTGCCTTCTTCATACATGAATGGTAAGTAAACTGAATAACAGATTAAAATATAAACCCCAAAGTAAATTTACATGATACATAAATTCCACTAGATTTGGTATTGCTGTGGGCCTACTGATCAATGGTTGCCACATGCCATGTTTAGGGACTCGTCCACTCCTTACAAGGGTGTATCAAATAGCCAGAGCCAAAAAGGAATTGATTTTGGACGAGGAGGAAAAAAGATTTGAAAATTTGACCATCAGGAAAATAGAATAATTACAATACCGTTGTTTCAGAAAGTGACTGGAAAACTTACTCTGCACATTGCATTTTGCTAATTGATCATCTGTCATATGAAATGTGATGGGAGGAAAGTATACACCACCATCTGTGCCATGGAGAGTGATTAATATAGGCTTGGCCTGTTTCGTAATCCATGTAAAAGGTATGGATCTATACTTGTTTATGCAATGTGACTGTAAGCAACCTGTGGTGATACTGGGCTGTTAACCGCCCTCAAACCCCGTCACAGTTTCTGTTTAGTGCCTTGATCAGTTGATCACAAGAATTAATGTATGTACCTAATTTAATTCCCAAGTTTTTTTAGTTCTACAGAGCATATTATTATTATTATGAGCAAAATCTGAGAGAAACGTGGCAATATGTATGGATCTCATTACTCTGTGGAAATCTCTAATATGGCGAGGAACCAGTGAAATAAGCTTAATGTTAAATGACGCTTGATGTGCATGTCACACTATCAGAATTAAATAAGCAAACGCAATGTGTCTTGGCAGGCAAGAAACCTTAATCCATGCATACAAGCTGTAACATTATTGTTTTTTTTCGGAAAGTGGTTCTGGTGCATTCATATATAAGCTTCTGTAGCAGTTAATGTTTGATCCAACATTACTCTAGGAAATTAATAGAGTGGGGCTATCCCAATGTAACAAATCTTTTATATTTTTCTTGCTATAAGTCATGCGTGTGGTATCGTTTGTAACAGAACTCTTGTTTCAACTGCCACCAAGAGATCATCATCCAAGAAGACCACTAACTAGCAGACTAGTCTCATCTTCCATTCTGTATGCCACATAGAACATGCAGGCAGAACAACATCTCTCTCTCTCTCTCTCTCTCTCTCTCTCTCTCTCTCTCTCTCTCTCTCTCTCTTTCTCTCTCTTTCTCTCTCTCTCATTCATGTATGAACTTTATTTCTGACGAGAATTAAAAAATCTTCCTCTCTATTGCATTGAAGAATGTATGGTTGCACTTTGTCACAAGCATTATTGATGACGTTGCACTAGCGGCTTCATCCCCAAAAATGCCTGTCACAAAGTGCGACCATGCACCCTTAAGTGAACATAAAGGAAGCTCAATACCTATATGTACATTTGTATCATTATTACAATTGAAATTGTCATTGATTGCTATTTGTTGATGATTTTAGTTGATTATTTGGCTAGCCTGCTCTGCTTTGTTCATCAGTGGAGGGAGCGGGGGGTGGTGGTGGTGGTTATCTGTTATAAATCCGTGCCGTCTCCCTGTTGCCTAAGAAATAACAACTACAAACCTCGAAAGAAACAGTTCCAAATTACAGATAAACTTTTTTATTGTAAAGTTCGCGTAAACTTGACAATTATTCCTTAGAGGAAACAGTAGACATCAAAGTGATAAGCATATGATGTAGCCATTAGAAGATAACATTATGTATCCCCCCCCCCCCTCCATAAAAAGTTACCCGTTGCGGATGTTTGTTCTATCAGAGGGAATCTGTTATTAGGCCAACTGCAAATTCAGCTGAGCAAGATTAAAATAATAACAGGTCAGACGGGGAACTCAGCATAGTCATGCAAAAGGTGCAATTGTAAAACGTGGATTTGCTGATTAGTACTGCGTTTACATATTCATGCTGCCTTGTGACTGAGGGAAAAGAGGAAGTAGGGCATCGATGAATGTATTCACATTAGCAGGGTAAGTGAGAAAAGCAGAAGATGCATTAGTTGACTCTGTTTGTAGAAAAAACGACGGGTGCTAGGGCTGGGCATTGCTAATCGTGATTGGACTGAAAGTGATCACTCTGGAGACTTGCCAATGACTGGAGTTCAGAGCCGAGTACCCGTTTTTGTGCATTTGAACATGATCTATCCTTAGGCACAGTCGCTCGTAATGTTTAGTCAGTCCAGCATCCATGCCAATATTGCAACAAGAAGCGGGGGAAGGGGCAAAGAGAATGAACCTAGAATGTACATGTAATCAATGGCTCACACAGGCCTTATCTGCAATAAAGTACCCTGTATTTAGCTGAGCAGTGAATCATTCGTGCTAATAAGATAAGGGGAGGTGAGGGATAATAAAGGGCATCTCGAACGCAATGCATCATGAGATGGAGCTCCTTGCACAGAGACGTTTAGAATGAGCTTCCCATCTGGATCACCATCCGACTTCACGTTCGACAGGATTTCTCCATTTCTTTTAGTACCAACAATCTACAACTTGCCACTGTTTTGCGAAACTATTTTGCACAGGCATATCCAACTGATCGTCCACCGAAATACATAATTACATAATAAAGTAACACGCCTGTACTGAATAAAAAGCAAGATGGTCATTTTTACACATACAAAAGAGAAGGGTGGGCATAATTGCACCCAACGCAAGGTCCGAGATTTTTTTCACCAGCATAGCCATTGTAAAATTGAAACTACGAAAGTGAAGCAAATATCTCTTCAGCTCCAGCCTCCCCGTTTTACCTGTTGATCAACGTTTCATCCATATTGTTATACGTTGACTTCTTTTTCTTCCCTATTTGTGGCACGTCAATTTTTTCAGTTTCCTTTTTTGGTAGTCCAAGATACTACATAGCCAACTCCCCCTTCATGCCATTGATAATATGCTACTCTGCTCAGTAAAGCAAGATGTGAAACTGCAAGCTTATTCAAGCAGCGCCACAATGCTATATGATGATGATGATGATGATGATGATGATGATGATGATGATGATGATGATGATGATGATGATGATGATGATGATGATGATGATGATGATGATGATCTATCACACGCTTGGGTCACGTGGTTAATATGCTTTCGTGTCCCTTTTGAATTGGGCAATTTCGAATAGGAAACCACACTGTCAAATTTGCGATTGTGGCTGCCTTTGTTGGTATTTGGGAAAATAAGTGCCTCTTATCCCAATAAACATCGTTGTGTATTGGGACCAAGACATAAAATATCTTGATTGACACGTCTTCAAATCCTAAAAACCAAACCTGATGGCAGCTGCAGAGCAGTACTGTCGTTACGACCAACAATGTGGGGAAATGGACCTCAAATGTTTCAACGCCTTTTTCTCGGAAAGGGGTTTTTAATCAATTTTATAGAGTGTACCATTTCAAAGCAAGTTGGACGTCTGCTACAAATAATTGTCTTTTGTGAAATAGATATATTATCCAGGAACGGATTTTTTTTAAATTTTTCCGTCACACACCGCCTTATTTGGCTTTTGTAATTTACAAAATGACATACCTGTTGATGTCTAAAATGATTATCGAAGAATTAAATTTTTATGTACTTATGTACTTGCTTCGTAAAGGCAGAATAAGTTCCTGTATATTTGTAAATGCTTTAACTTTAGATATGTAGTAAACTTTTTAATTAAATTCTTTTAAAGAAATGCTGTCAAAATGTACCCTCTGCATCACTGTTAGAAACTGACTTATCAAATCTTTGAAAATTGCCATTTTGTTACGTAACTTGCTTGTAACAAATGTACACATCTATACAAGAATCAAAAGTGTATAATTGTATGGGTCAAATGCGAAAAATAATTCATCTATGCAAAGTCATAGACGCAAAAGCGCAGCTCGCGACCTAATAGCCTGCTCTACTACAACTCTTGTCCAATGTAGCAATTTTGCAAATGCATAAGAAACAGTAGGGAAATTTGTCTTGTGGCCTCACCTGTGAAAGTTAGGTTTCCATGTATCTTGTATATTAGATTATATTCTTCTTCGCTGTCAATGCAAACCAGATGTCCATTTCTGTTCTGACAATCTTGCTCCGCGGCAATCCATGTATTGCCAAATGGTCCAGGATCCACAACGATGTATTTGGTATTTTGAAACGAAAATTGTTGTTCTTTGCCTGAATTAAAAAAAAGCGCACAAACAAATATATACAATACTGCCTATTCAATCTATACATTACCCTTATAAGCAGTACTAAAAAGATACAACACTTACCTCATTGTAGAATTTATTTGCAATATTTTTAGACCCATTAATTAATATGGTATACATAGCCGATAATATTAAACACATATGTGCCATTGTCAGGCACAGAGCAATTGTAAAATCGCAATGAAGTCGTGCATCAAAGAGGCTCACAAAATGTAGCAAGATGGCAAAACCGCAAGAACTCACAGCTATTGAAATGGGTGAACCACTATTTATTACTCAACCCAAGCTACCCTCATTAAAGGTGGGCCCATAAGGTTGAAGATGTCAACTTGCTTGTCTCCTTGTTTCCATAACAAAGCAGATTGAACACTTTGCCGTCATTACCAACACTCGTATCTGCAAGGTTTCTATAATTGGTCATATTTTGTTTCACAGCGTCCACATCCCACTCATTCCAAACATCAACGCCATTCGGGTTGTTCAGAGGGCTAGCTAAGCCAGCATCACGACACCCTGCACTTTTCCACCATCGATCCAAGCAATATATATGGTATGGACCAGGGAAATTCTTATACTCAGACCGCTCGCGTTCATCGCATTCTGCTGCAAAAATCATTTATTGCGTCAGGTCAGACATTCAATATATATATATATATATATATAAATACATATATATGTGTGTGTATGTGTGTGTGTGTGTGTGTGTGTGTGTGTGTGTGTGTGTGTGTGTGTGTGTTTGTGTGTAATACTAAAGGTTTAAACCTCGGCGTAAATTATGACATGGACCGAATTTTAACGGCTACCTAAGCAATTTGTCTTAAATTCATGGTGCTAATTACTGGCTGCTTATCTGGAAAGATGTCCTTAAATTGTCAGGAGATCGACAATTGACAATGTAATTGTGAGCGCAGATGTAGCCCATTCTTGTTACGGTAGGGAGCATGATATGGGATTCTATCATGGCCCACTACGGCAAAGCATAAAGATAAATGGATTGGTATAGATAATAGACATGCAGACGGACAGATAGATAGATAGATAGATAGATAGATAGATAGATAGATAGATAGATAGATAGATAGATAGATAGATAGATAGATAGATAGATAGACAAACAGACAGACAGAGACAGACAGACAGAGACAGACAGACAGACAGATAGATAGATAGATAGATAGATAGATAGATAGATAGATAGATAGATAGATAGATAGATAGATAGATAGATAGATAGATAGATAGATAGATAGATAGATAGATAGATAGATAGATAGATAGATAGATAGATAGACTATTGACAAGCAACGCTTATGGATAGATATGATACGCTCTATCCGAAAGATAGATGTAACTGCACACATACGGCAGCTGTAAGCATTAAATGATAAAAAGAAATATTTTTATATACAGAGGCTTGTTGTCATGATACCATGATATTTCCATACTCCCTTTTCACCATAGATTAACCCCTCAGATATTGATATATTCCTTTACATTTTACTACATGCAGGTTGACAATCATGCTTACACCACAATGAAAAATGGCCTTACTAGGTAAGTTGCGCCCAAAGCACTTCAACTTGTAGATTCCCCTATTTGCATCTGCATAGTCTTTGTATATCTTCATATCCCGTTTCACGGATCCAATATCTAGTGAATCCCAGTAGTTTCTGTTGGAGTGGTTTTTCTTTGGACCACTTAGGCCTGCTTCCAGACAGCCTGTATCTGCCCACCACATGGTCAAACAGGTAATATTGTGTGGACCTTGTGTTGTGTCTGATTTGTAACAATCCACTACCATCGTAGGTCTCTGTTCTTCTCATTGCACAAAATAATATTAGAAATACATTTATTATATTTTGTATTCTTATGAATGATCATGAACTCGTGATTTTAATGTGGTCATATAAAAATATGCAAAATGCAAATGCTACAAATTGTACACAGTCACTATATAAATATGTGCAGTATCTCTAGAGCTCACTTTTGTATGTCTGTATGTACCCATGAGATCTATCTCGGTCTGAATCCAGAAAAAAATTGATAGGCTCTAACATAACGGAATTTCTAACTGAGCACATTCATAATATAATCAGTAACGTGCACACATTACGTGTACATTGTACCTTTCCAAAGAAAAACAAAAGTCCATGGACATTACATGGAAGCTTTATATCCTAACAAACATGCATACATTTAAATATGCATGCATTTAAGTATGTACGCACACATCTGTGCATATGTACAAATATGAACATATATATATATATATATATATATATATATATATATATATATATATATATATATATATATATATATATATTTATATTTATATATAATGTATATATATTCATTTGTTTTGCATTGAGGCCCCTTCCTTGTAGCGAAAAATGGCAGCATCAATGAGAGTCACAGAAATTGCATAAGCTGATTAGCAAAAACAATACGAAAGCATCTTATAATTACTATAACCTGGCATCAAAATATAACATATTTATGAGAAATATCTGTCCATTAGTGTTTTGACTTATTTTACCAAATATAACATCATGATTGTTTTTGTTTCTCTGTATGTTTTGGGGTCAACTTGCCTGTGATAATGATGTCATCTATGGCGATGTCACTTTTGTCATCATACCCTACTCTTCCCTCAAATATCAGCTGAAAGAAAGTAATGAGTTTTATTCTACACTTTGATCAAGCGTTTGTTCTAGGAATTAAAAATCCAAACACTCCTGGTTATTAAGAAACAACCCTGTCACCTGTCAAGATGAAAAAGACTTGTCTTTGGCCTCAGGTCCATTTGTTCCTTAGCGTGCATTTGCAAGTTTTGGGACAAATTTACAGCACATCAGGGAATTTGCTAGCACATGTTCCTAATTTGTTGAAAAAATATCAATAAAATTCAGCATTTGAAAGTTATAAGTTGCAACCACCGTCTCAACAATGATCATCATCCATACAAGTTCACAGAGCGACACTAACACAATAAACTTTCATACTAGAAATAAAAACACCATTGACTTATTCCTGACCAATAAACCCTCTCCTATTAAACCAGCTCCCCGCTTCCAGGCCTCTGAGATCACGCTGCAATCTTTGTAGACTCAGATACTATCACTAAGCGTCAACCACGTGTCAAAAGTATGATGCACATCTGAGACAAAGCCGAGAAAGACATAATAATAGCTGAAAAAAACTTTTTTTCTAAACCCTTTATCAAGAAATACTCCCTTGATACCCGCGTTGATACTCTGTGGCCTGACATTAAATCCCACTCATGCTGCTTTGAGACCAATCATTTTTTTGCCTGTATCAAATCAAAGGATGTCGGCAAAATTTGTAAATCCACTTTCCACAATTGCAAATTTCACATTATTACTGGAAACCATTGACTGATTAAATGCCGGAGCATGGGACATAGAGCCACATCACCATTTTCATTAAATTTTGGCACAACTGCCAATTCAATGGTATAACTTTTCCCACTTTGTGTAAAGGGGTGATCTTTTCACCCTTTTACGTCAATTGTTAACAATATGTTATTGCTTCTTTGCTTTTTAATAAAAAAAGAAAGAAACAAAGGATTGATTGACTAAAATGTTTCTCCGAAGAACACTACTTTATGTGTTAGTGTCTTTATTACCGTTTGACATCATTATTTTTTATGGTTGTTCTGTGTGGCATGTTTACCGAAACGCCTGGCGAGGCCATTTTCTGTGAGCCACTGATGTGGCTCATGCAGTGAATGGCCTCAACAGCCTCCACAGTCATTCCACCCATGTGCCTCGAAATACAGGAGTTCAATTCCCAAATATCTCCTCTCTTAAAGAAAGGTGACTCCAAAAGTTTTAATGACTCTGAACAGATTGACAACATTCTTGAATATTCCGAAGCCTTCGACACTGTCGCTCACAAACTTGATTTCGATGGGATAAGAAACAAAACCCTATTTTGGATCCGTGACTTCCTCTTGTCCCATACCTTAAAATGTTTTGCTCAAACAGACAGTGTTCTTCTGTTTCCCAAGCTATCCCTGGTGTTCCTGGTCACTGTCCTTGGTCCCTGACTCATTCTCCTCTATATAAATGATCTTCCTGACTCTTTCTTTTCTACTGCATTCCTGCCACCGACGACTGTATCTTATGCAGCAAATTCAAGTCCCCAGAGAACTCCTTTGCGCTACAGCAGGGCCTAAACAACCTTCCGAAATGTGAACAGGGATGGCTCCTCTCTTTTAATTTTGACAGACGTGAAACTCTACAGGCTACAAACAAAAGAATTACAAACACCTACTTTATCCACAATAAACCCGTTTCCGTATCCAAAATATCAAAATATCTTGGCATTAGCATGAACAACAAACCTTTGCGGAATGCACATGAAGACAAAATCCCTCCCCCCCCCCCCCAAAAAAAAAAAAAAACGAACAAACAAACAAACAAAAACAAAAACAAAACAAAAACAAAAGAAAAAAAAAAAAAAGGAAAAAAAAAATAAAATAAAAAACAAAAATCAAAAGAAAAAATCAAAAGAAAAAAATACAAAATAACTTCACATGCGTGTTCATCACGAAAAGCCTCCTTGTAATATAAACATAGGTGCACAACCTTCATCCACTCGACTCTTGAATATGATAGCACAGTCTGGGACCCACACACCAAAAGTTATATGGTCAAAATCGAAAACGTCCAGTGAAAATTAGTCAGATATATCATGAATGACTTCAGATGTACCTCCTCTCCCACAGAAATGCTAGATCACCTATCATTAGCATCACTCCAATCAGGACGAGACACCACTAAATTAGTAGTCATGTTCAAGTAGGTCCACCACCTCACCACCATTCCCCCGCTCTTCTCATCCCCGCTGGTACATCCACCAGAGGCCACCAACAGCTTTTGCTTGTCCCCTTTCTCTGCATGTCCGTATACAGGTACTCCTTCTTTCCCACAGCAATCTGTCTATGGAATAATGCCCTGCCACAGGCCACCACTGCTGTGTCCCTTGTTGCCTTCAAATACCTTATCGCCAAGTCAATGTAAATACTCTCGGTTTTTAGCCTGCATGTGTCACATTGCCCTATATACACATTTCCGAATTATTCACTATGCACACACACCTATGCATGTCTATACTGCCACAGGGAAGTTTGTGCAGCAATATGAAAAAGAGAAGGCATGATTGATGCTTAATTATTTTACATAATTTCCTTGTAGATTAAAGCACTTGTCCCCTCTCTTGGGGATATCTACGATGCCTTGGAGATCAAGGTCAGATCCTGGATTCACACCACCGCTCTGCAGCTAATGTTGCATCATCATCATCATCATCATCATCATCATCATCATCATCATCATCATCATCATCATCATCATCATCATCATCATCATCATCATCATCATCATCATCACCAGCAGCACCAGCAGCACCAACAGCACCAGCATCGGGACGTTTTGTTCAGTGAAGGTACTCTTTAACTTTCCAAGCAGGTATTAACCACTGGATGTCAAATGTGATGAATTGGGGCAGGAGAGGTAAAAAAGCCCCTCCCCCCCACACACACACATACACAATTCTTTCACAGTCAAGACTGAATCTTTACAGATGTGTCCTTATTCTGTTTTGTTCACTTGTTTGCACGGGATACGGGATCACTGGTGGGAAAGATCAAGAGCAATGACTCTGGAAACAAAACATGAAATAAATTAAGCACAAAATGTCCCAGTGTAGGAAAGCATTGCCATGAAACAATTATTCAGAGAACCCTGTGGTAACTAGGGTATACTGAAAACATTTTCGTCCCCTCGTAACCGAAACTATACTTTTCCATTAGTATTAGAGATTGCGCTCACTTACTGCCGTTGGTTGAGTAAATGTTGTTTGAAGATCGACTGCAAACCAGTGGTCTCCCATGTTGCCTACTATTCTGGTTAGTTCTGTTTCTTTCTGCACTGTCATAGCAATAACTCTCAGTTGAGCTACAGTCCGTCCGTACATATGCACATAAAATTGAATATAAACATTTCCTGTGATATTTATGGCTGGAGAAATCATCCGTGCAATGTCGCCGAAAAAGTGTGGTTTGGACGCTTCCATGTACATATAAAAGCCTGTCAAAATGCATACAAAAATAATGATAATGATATTGACATTTGTAATATACTGTACACTGGTAAACATTGATAAAGTTCCAATACTATAGTATTATTATAACCGCCATCAAAGTGACAACCATGATTATACCCATATATGGACAGTGGTAAGGTGATGGTGATGGTGATGATGATGACGACGACGATGACGACTACAAGGTTTACACAGCTGACATTTCAAAGGATATACCTGACAGCTTTGGCTTGAGGAGATTTTTTTTTACTGTTTAACAAGTTAAGGATAAGCTCAGGGTTAGTTACATCTACAAAATCTCGAACAAACAAATTATAGCGCATATTTAACCTCACAAAGTATACATTTCTGAAACGTGAACTTGCCGGACACTCAAATGACACTATTGTCAATATTAGGTATAATGTTATATGTATACGCACAAATTATGAAAATACAGCATTTTTGCCATCATTTTAATTCAATTTCTTCCGCTATAGTACCATATAAAAATTCTTTGAAAAAAATTGTCTTCTTACGCCTAGCCTCAAAGGCGTGTTTTGTTTTTCCCGTGTTTTGTGCCGTTAATGAGCTGTTATAGTCTAAAGTTGAAGTGATGACACTCCATTTACACATCAAAGGATTCCAACTTTCCTCAAAATTTGGTAAGCACCAGGCCTGATACAAAAACTCTAAGACCCGCTTTTTTAGTTCAACTCTTTGAAATGATATCAGCAAAAAAAAAAAAAAACTAGATGCTCTTTCAAGCAAACCTGTGGAAGATGGAAACGAAACAGTTTGGGGTTTTGATATGAAATTGATTGTGTGAAAAATGAGTTCAAAGGTCAAGCCGTCTTTCAAGGGATTACAGGCACTTACTCGCGGTGTTTCCAGCTTGATAACTCTATAATCCGTAAGCATTGTTTGCTGATTACTATGACATCGTTGATTAATCACACTTGAAAGGAACGGAATCTATGAAGTTTTTTTTTTTTTTTAATAAAGTTCCTAGCCCTGTGTCGGACTCAGCATATGCTTTTGCAAGCGTAGTTTCATAACTGGCCCGCTTATTTCTTATGCCTTATATGGCAGATTCATTAGGATGTCGGACAACTTCGTTGCGGGGTAACCACTGGCTGGCGAAGGGGAATAATATAAAGTGGCCAATGTGGGAAATCCGCCGGCGAAATTAACAGTGCTTCGCTGGTGGATATCCTCATTGGCTCTTTCACAGTCACACAACACCCATCTTCCACACATCCACTTTCATTCATAGCTCATGTAAATCCATCAATTTACACCCCCCCCCCCCATCCGAAAAAAAAAATCAAAATTGCGACCGGGCCAAACAGAACGTGTGCGTAAATTTCTAGGAAGTTTCGATATGTCGGTAGTACTTTATCGTCCCCTTGGGTCTAAAATACCAAAATGGCGGCTCAATCACATTTAGACAACTGACTTTGAAGTGTTAACAAAGAAACGATCGTAGTAAAGTTGTTTATAAGCTGTGCTTTGTTCAAAAAGAGTATGAGGAAGGTGTGTACATATATTTATGTGTGTTTTGCGAGGAACTATTGAAGTCGTGGCTGTCTTTGAAGACTGTTTCGACAAGCGCATGTTTATCGCCCAATTGCCCATTTACCACAAACTACGATTCAAAACTGGCAAACATGAGGCTGGAAAATATGTTCTAGTCCTGTGTGACTGTGAATAACGCGCATCAGGACATCATAAAATAGATTTGGCGCTAAAAGTGTGCGTTAACTACAGGGCATTATGATAGATCATTGCCAAAGGTCGCAGCTAGTGAATCACTGTAGATGCCGATTTCTCGGGGCGAGGCTTTAGTGACCTGACACGTTTATGTGCGAAGCCAAACCATAACAAACAGATATGGATGGAAAAAATCACGCAAAATTCACATTTGCAATTAGGACTGATAAATAATGGTTGATTAAAATAAAATATAATTACAAATTGCAACTGATATGTTAATATGTCGAAATATGATTTTTTTCCACCAAATTTCCATGAGCTTACTCTTAACCAGTGTTAAAATAATTTGACAAGGTGCTTTACATATGCACTCATACCTAATATACAAAGGACGTAACAATTATATCCATCCTACCATAAAAGACATGAGATATCCACTATCTAAAATTCTTATGCTCGATATAATGGAAGCTTCCGAGTCATTTTTCAATATTTGATACATGTAAATGACAAAACTGACTTGTGGATGTAAATTTGCTTGCATCTTCCATTTTGCTCAATATATTCAAACAGTAATTGTCAAAAAATCCTAATCACTATGATTTATGTTGCTTTGCCTCTTCTTCATTGTTTATGCGTGCAGCTGTCAATAAGGCGGAGGCATACAACAGAATATTGCACTGTATATTTGTATTCCACTCCACATCAAGATGCAAAACTGTTAGAGCGCAGCATAACAATAGCAAATTCGCAGTTGCCACGGTACACGACAATATATACAGAGCAGATTCATGTGTGCATGAAAAGTGCTTGTAAAGACAGAAGAAAGGAATGTCGCAAACAAAACAGAAAGGTAGGAAAGGGAAACAGACATATCAGGTTTGGAGTAGATTGAAAAGAATGAAAAGAACGGACAAAACTAACACAACACTTAAAAAGTATGCATGTGTCTTAAACGCTCGCATATTTAAAAAATTAAGTAAATAACTATAGTGAACAATGTACAAAAGACCTGTCCCTGTGGTGTGATCATTGCTGGGGCCAGTACCAAGGGTGGGTCCTTTCCCAATATATCTGCAATGAAAAATATAGAACATCTCAGGCTGACATTTCAAAGGATATACAAGGTATCGTAATTATGAAAAATCAGTCTGGACATATGTACAAGTTAACAATTTCACTGTACAAAAAGGATACCTGCAAACTGATATATTGGCTTATATTGGGGAAAGTTTGAATACTAGGTCCATGGTTACATTAAAAAAGCCAGGAACGTGTCTTCTTGTATTTATTTGTTTTTAGTTTTGACGTCAACTAATAGGGAAAGGTGAACTGATATTATGTTCAATATTTCGAAAACGGTGGATCATAGGGCCTTGGTTACTGTCAAACACCAACAGGAAAGTACCCGCCGGATTTTGTTTCAGGTTGTAAACTTTGACCTTGTGGGACATTCAAAAGTGAAACTGATACATTGGCATATATCTTGGTAATGGCCAACTCCGTCACTTTTCATTTCAAAAATGCCTCATAAACTTTATGCTGTATACTCATAGAAAAAACAAACATTGACGATGGTCTTAAACAAAGTCGACCGCCATATCATTTGACAGTGCACATTTGCACTTGAGGCTATGCATGCAAGATAAGCTGAGCACAGGACTGGCACCGTCCTCTCGTTCACTTTATCGTATTTGTTTCTTTATTAGTCCATTCATTCATCCATTCATTTATTCTAAGTGCGTGTTTATGAGAAATAAGGGAAGCCATCAAAAGATCGATGTGCGATAAAAAAACAAACCTAATTTAGTTAGGGGGAAGGGGGTTAAAAGTCTATCTATTTTTATATCGCCCAAAATCGATGTAAGCAAAATATTTTAAAAAATTAACTTGCAAACAGGAAAAAAATCGTTTCCGCGATGATCGAGCGCCAGTTTTAACGGGTTGTTCAAATAGCTAAAATTGAAATATCTTTAATTTGACAATTATTCAATATCAATCATTCATCCAGGCATGTGAGTCCTGTCTCCATGTTGTAGAATGGTAGTAATCCCAATCTTTAAAAGCCATCCTAAATACACCACAATATGACTTTATATAGTGGCAAAACCCGATATAATTACTGACCACTACAGTACACATTCTGGGAGATCGAAGTTTCAATGTAAAGTCGAGTTTAGTTTCAGGGGGGAGGGGTTCCCCCCCCAAAAAAAAACGAAATTACTTTCGTTTATTTGTAACCATTGAACTTTTAATAGCTACCTTAAGTATAGGTCGAACTCAGCACATATCAATTTATAAAAGTCAGTGTTCACTGGTGTGTGCCTATTCGAAGTTAAACAGAAGAGAATGACTGTTAATCATCACAAAGTATACAACTATATCACCTGAGCCACTTGAAGTCTGCGAAGTAATCGTGGATGAAATCACATGTGTCCATATCAAAATTGCAGCGAAAGTTTCCATTGAAATCCTTTGGTAGCAATGCTGTTGTTCAGTGTACAATTAGAAAGATATGCATTAAGAATATATTCTAGACTCGTTACTTCCATGCATTGATGTAAATTAGCCCTTAGTGTCAGACCATA
>CAXHWN010002309.1:24200-49200 GCA_964020975.1 Hermodice carunculata
TTGTTTGAATTCTTTAGTTGGCCATAAAGGCTTTCATGGGCTTGCTGTAAGGAGTTATTCAACGATAGTTTTGCTTTGTCAGATCATTGTACGGACAATGAATAAAAATTACACATACGACAATATGGCACATCGCATTTTTCCCAACGCTTGTCAGGGTCCGTTGTGTAACACCAAGGTCCAGTATCCTCGTCATCTGGGTTTCTGCAATAGTTTTCAGCCCCTGTTATATTGTTTTCCGGAATATGTCTTGCATCAATTACATCATGTATTTGTGGAGACTGTGTGTCCCATCGCTGGCATGTTCTGCCAGACTGTGTTTTTGACACATTCCCTTTGTATTCCGCACCTGATCTTGTAGTCTTGCAGAAGAATAGGCGATCTGAAATTAGCAAAAGCAGTTTATGTAGTACCAACTTTTTGGTGCTTATGTACTTTAGTTTTTCATTAACATACAAATGCAGAGGACGGGGTGTGTGTGTGTGGGGGGATAAATTGGGTCTACAAAGGTAACTCACTGTTGCAAGCCACTTAGTTTTTGGGTGAGAGTTCTACAAATTTAGTCATGTGTAAACACATTCCACGTCATAGAGACAATTTCCCACATAAAGTAAAGCCTGCCTGGATGAAACAGGACAACAATTTTAAAATTTGAATGAAAGCTAATTCAAACATATATACAGTGAAATCGCCCTATTAAGACCACTGTTTAATGTTAACGAAACCAAATGTTGTGCCCATCGAGAAGGGGACCAAGCCTTACGCTGTATTCTATTTTATTTTGCGAACGAGTGGGCAATTAATACACTGGCCAAAACATAACGCACAGCCAACCACAAAACTGTTTTACTGCCACGTGCCAGTTACAATAGTAAGTCAATAGAATAGCGTGACCGGTTTTCGGTCCATTGTTCCGCCAGCGGGAATAAAGTGTGTTGCCTGGATGAAGAAAGTACTTACACCGCTTAACTTATATTGTAAAGCAACACACCCTAAATGAAAATGGAAGTTAATTCTAAATACTGAACCTAGGTTTTTTTTCCATGGACATAGCATTTCACCATCTCTGAAATGATAAAAACGTTATTGTTTTTTGCTTAAATTTTAGTTCATTTACGTTTCGGTGAATTTGTTTTTCTTTCTGTTTCACATTATTTGTTTTGCAGGATGTTTACCTGAATGAAAGTACGCATAATGAAGATTAAGTTTCAAACGATGCTTATGATCTAGAAGTATATGTTTTGCACGTGGCACCGCAGCTTGTAAAACTGGATGAAAACTAGCCTCGAGTCTTGACACCAATGCACGTGTGGGGCAGTCAAAAATCTAGGGTCTGATCACTAAGGATGGAGTTGATCACAGGATGCCAGACCTGTGAACTTTGTACCGAAATCAATAGAATCGTTTCTTGGTGGGAGAGGATGAAATAACATTTTAAACATATTTTGCAGCTTTTTGAACTCGTAACTGACCGAAAACTGGGCCCCCTTTCCTACAGTGGACGGGAACAGAGAGAGCGGCATGATTGAAGAACATGTTAACCCTAAAATGCTTACCGCTGCTCTGGTCGTTTTCATATTACAGTTAGACACATAATGGTTGAAAGGTTCACATTCCTCATCAAGATACGTTTCATTAAAATACCAACACAAGTGGTGTGAAGCAAATAGCTGTTGACTGACTATTAAATCAAACGGTTCAGGGTTAAGTTACTTCAAACTCCTGCTATAATTAGTTTGTAATATGTAAATTGCATGCAAGATACCCTTAATTCGTAAAGTAAGGTCGTTCAAGCAACACCTTTGTGTAGAAACTTAGAGAAAAAACTACCACATTATCTGGACATTTGAAATGTGCCAAGACTGTGCATTATAAAGAACTACATAGCACGGTTTGCAGCATAAAAAAAGGTATAAATAAAAAAAAGGTAGGGTTGAACGTTCAACTCAATGCACTGGATAGGAAAAGAGGTATTGCTAAGCAACTTCATATGCTGGGCCATACTTAGGCTTTGGGTTCATTGTAACACTGATTTTAAAAGACGCAAGTTCATGTGGCTGCTGTCTAGCTTGAATTTAGTGCTTAATTACGATACGTATCCATTGACAGAAGTCCACAATTGAGATATAGTTTCGAACTGGGAAGAACCAGTATGTTTAAACAAGTTGCACTAAGTTACACTAATGAACTGATTTCGGCGGTATATGACCAGTTTCGGAGGCAGCCAGTGACACACAGCGGCAGCCGGCGGCAGAGACGCTGGCTGCCGCTGGCTGCTGCTGAAAGCCAATAGAAGGGTTTGCGGTTGACTGTAGGTCGGCGGCAGCCAGCGGCACATGGCGGTGCCCAGCGACAGGCCTTACTTGGATGCTCACTGTCGCCGGCCGCCGCTCTCTTTCGCTAGCCACCGCTCCCTGCCGCTGGGCTCCACTCTGTATTGCATACTACATGGTGGATCATGTAAAAAATGAGCTCAAGCTGGTGATGGAAGTGGTTCCAGTAAATGTAGTCATTTATAATACTTTATAACATGACTTGTGCCTCCATCAATTTGATACATGATGGATAACTTTGTATCTCATTCAATCACATAAAAATAACTAAATGGCTTAAAAATGAAATCGATTTCTGATTACATGTACTACTTTTATATTCAATCTTACACCTGCAACTTAAGACCATCCCATCACCAAAATCAAGAGGTCATATAATAAGTGGTCTTTTATATCAGGTAAAGTACATTTACATGTATAGACTTCTATGTATAGACTTCGTTGTGCAGTGGCAC
Source organism: Hermodice carunculata (assembly GCA_964020975.1). Classification (NCBI taxonomy): domain Eukaryota; kingdom Metazoa; phylum Annelida; class Polychaeta; order Eunicida; family Amphinomidae; genus Hermodice; species Hermodice carunculata. The sequence continues at coordinate 26,989 of CAXHWN010002309.1, forward strand.
AAATGTGATTTAAAATACAGGTGGCCCCTCCATGCATGTACTACTGTATGATAACACAGACAAACATGCCAGTCTTTGTAATTCTTTAGTAAGTTACCTTTATATGAACATGTGTGTGTAACACGAACTCCGCACACCATCGAGAGATAACAATATTTAATCACGACACTAGCGGACACAGAGTGAGGTTGTACGGCACCTTCTAGCAATCCTACATTTTAGTTGGTAAAAAGCTAAGCAGTTTATCCAGGAGTTGTTTTGCAGAACATTAACATCAGTGTTTGTCAAGTATATTAAAAAATACATTTATCCTGAGAGTGATTCACGATTAAAACTTTGTTCCGTAATTGCTACATCTATAGAAAGTCGACTGACGCATGCAGTTGACAATGAAGCAATGTAGACATATCATAGGGTATGGACACGGAGGACAATATTGAGGCCCTGTATCACAATAAATGCCTCTCCCGAACAAAAATGTATGAAAAACGCTAAAGCATACAAGAAAAAATAAACAATATTTGAAATCCACGAGCAATTATGCCCTTTTTAACATGTCATACCTGAAATGTATGATTGTGAACAAGGAAACCTTTAAAATATCTGATCTGCTGGGACCTGGGACTTATAAATGGCTTAAAAAACTTAGTCAAATATTATGTGATGGTACGTCTGCACGAGACCTGGGTTTGAATTGTTTGCGGTGACCGGAAGTTAAGCCTAAGGTCACAGAATCAGAATGTCGAATTAAACCTGCAACAAATGCAGATTTGGTTCCGTGTACACAGCTACAAAGCATCCTCAAGGAATGAACCAGGCTATGAAATGAATCTACCCTTCCCAGGCCATATATGTATATATATATATATATAAGTACATGTGTGTTTTTCAGTTAATCAAGTAGCACAGTTTTTACCCCCCCCCCAAAAAAAAAAAATATATATATATATATATATATATATATATATATATATATATATATATATATATATAATCTGTCTACAACCATTAATGGTCGAAATGAAGTGATATCTGCCAGGTTGCTTTAATTGACAGGACCAATACATGCATGGAATTTTTCAGATTATCAAGTAGAACATGTTTCCAACACACACACACACACACACACACACACACACACACACACACAACAATATCATCTTTCCACAACCATGATATTCAAAATCATATAAATACTATCCACCCAATGTTAAATTAAGAAAAACGCTTTTCAAGGTGCGCGAAATGTTTTTTCTAAAAACATAACTTCTAAACAACAATTTTTATGCACGTGTAATTACGTGTAATTACTTTAAATGATATTGATGCAGAGAAAAGACGAGATTTTCTTCTTTCAAAAACAGTTAGTGCTAAACTTTCAGGCATATATTCTCAAAATAGTTAATCATTGTCGGTGGCAGTAGCGTACATTATTTGCATACTTGAACTTGTGATGTCTGTGTACCAAGCAATTCAAGACCACTAGTTTTCTATGTAGGGTGGTGTATGGACTAAAAATAGCATATCATCCTACATGGCTACTGAGAAAACAGTTGTCCAGGACACCAAATGTGAAAATGAAATTTGGGGCCTCCCCTTAAAGGAAGCCGATGTTATATGCTGAACCTTCACTCGCCATGTTCTTGCTCAAAATGTAGCTCCGATGTAAGAAAAGGCCACAAAGAGTAGATTAATGTTATATGTCTTTTTTGGATAATCATACATTCAGATAAAGTTTTAAAATATACAATCATTGAACATATATAGCATAATGATTATGATGATTGATATGATAGTTCTTAAATCTGAAACATTGATTCTTAGGATTTTTTGCAAGGAGATTTTGTTTACATAGTAACTTTTCAAGCATGAAATGGAAAAGCAGTACATTTTCAAAGTGAAAATAGAAAAATGTTACATTTTGCACTCTTATAATGGAAACACAAATGCATTTTCTAAACAATAAGTACACCTTAAACACATCAAGTAAAATCGAATCATGAAGTAAATACACGCTTTAAAGTATTCTAAAACGAAAGGAGCCAAAAAAGACACCTTGCTATTTTCTATTTGGGCGTGATCAAAATACCTGACAGGCATGTTTGTCTCATATCAAAGGTTATATGGGGATGCTTACAGTGTGTTATATGTCTGAACTGGGCATTCCTTTGTTTTTACGCTAGAAAATCTGTATAATAAGAATGGTTTTGATATTGGGGAGAAGGGAGGTCCAATCAAAGGTACCTGCATAGTGAAGAGCTTTTTATTTTAAAAGTTTTTGTAGCAATGGAGTACATATCAGTTGTTGGGGGCCTGTTGGGTCCTTTGCTGATGAAAACCTGAAATTGGAATTTTATTTTCATGTATGTTGAGCACACATATATAAAATTTAAGGTCAATTAAGACAAGAGGAGTTGTGATTCAGCGTTTTGCAAAGTTCTTGCTTCCGAGGAAAGGTAAGCATGCAGTTAAAGCTGTAAGCTGCCTCTCAACAAAGCCAGTGAAGACGTCTATTTTAAAAGTTTTTAAAATAGAGCTGAGCTTGACGTAAATGATAAAATTGACATAGCGAAGTGTATTACATTTCACTTCATCGTAAAAGATGTCTGAATGAGTATCACTAAAGCACTGATCATGTTTTTAATGGTCACAAATTGCAAAGTGTCTACATGGAACACAATTTATTAAGTCAGTCTTAAATTAGAATCAAGATTGTGGAATCTGTGAATTGTTATCATGGACTTGTTGTACAACATACTGCTCACAGACTGAATGTAACAACGATAAATTCATCAAATATTGTTGCACTCAATTATTTACTGTGCGGTGGTACCATAGCGCTTATTTGTACTTGATAGAACGTGCGAAGTGCGAACTCCGGGTGATAATTTCACAGGATTTTTTGCATTAAACCTACATTTTTTTTTTATATGCATAAGTACCAGACATGCATTGATGACGTAAAATGTGATATGCGGTTCTTCGACATAGCCTGCTGGCTTCATGAAAAGAAAAGAATTGCGTTGAGAATTGAAACATATTACCCGTGCCTCTCCCTGCCCCCATTCAAATGCACAAAAACTTTCACTAAAGTATACAGGTAGTCACAATAGCCTTGTGGTCAGAAAAGTTGGCAAACTTTCAGTTCGCATTTCTGATCACCTAGCGGCGATATGAAATACACTATACGGTAAAAATGAACTCTTGGTATGGTATGATGAAGCCTTTTGTTTCCCTTTGAACTAGCCTTCATATAATGGCGTGAGGGGACAATATCTTACAAGTTCCAATCATCAATATCGCAGTGTTTCCCGGGGTTTACCAGGGAGCAACAGGCATTAGAATAGAAAAGAAGATTTGCTTCACAGCAAATTTGTCTGGGTGCCTTCAAAATGAGAACAGTTTGAAATCCTACACTTTGCCATTGTTCAACATTATTTAAATTTAGTGTATTAGCCTAATTCTTATATAGTAAAATGCTACAACTTTGGTTCTTGGTTCATTGGATGTGGCCATGTCACAAACTTATAAAATGAAGTTTGAACGACGGTAGTATCTATAATAGATTTGAAGCTATTCAACGTTTTAATTTTGTGTATTTGCTTAATTTGGATGGGGCTTAGCGATAACCCATAAATTGAAGTAGGGATGGCATCTCTATCTATAATAGGTTTTAAGCTATTCAAGGTTTACATTTTGCATATTTACCTAATTTGCATAAATTAAAATCATACAACTTTGGTTTATGGTTCATTAGATGCGGCTTTGCCACAAACCTATAAATTGAATTTGAAGTGACATGTCTATGTATAATAATTTTGGAGATATGCAACTTTAAAACTTTTCAAAGCCCATTCTTAGGACAATTTGAAATTCTACTGAACTTATACTGTCCATTATTTTGGCCGGTGTCACAAACCTGTACATACATATTGAAATTTTGAGTATCTGCAATATTTTGGAAGTGTGGAGCTTTCCATATTCTAATTGCCCCTAAATTAGCATAATTTTAAACATCATGACTGTTTCAAATGATATGGACAATTTCACTGGTCAGGCCAGTCACCATAGCAAGTTTGGTGGTTTGGGGAAAATAGTATGACTACTTAACTGCAACTAGTTGCGTTAATGTTGCAAAAAGTTAACTTGTATTTGAATTGTCACAAAAAGGATTGAATATAGTCTGTTTTCGGACTAAAATATTAAAAGCTCATTATCTGTCCATGCCTTGTCATTGTTCCGATTTTTGTGGGATTTTCTCTTCTTTTTTTTTTTTTTAGTGTTTTATCACGTTATTTCCGCCAGTCATTGTTTTCATAAGAGGGATTTGGATGGCACACGGCACTTTTTACTAAATGCGTTAGCGTTATTTTAAGAATATGATTGCATTACATTTTAATCAAATATGTTTAAAGTAATCAATAGGGTTACCTTAATAGGTCACAGGATAACTACCCAGATTAACACTTACCTAAGTGACTAGCTAGTAGATTCCGCAGTGTGGTGTCATCTGTACCATTACTTGACTTGAGGGCACCCAATGGTTGCTGTCGTTCTGATAAGAATGGAAAAATCTTCTTTGGTTCTGGAGATGCTCAAAAGTGTACAACAAGCATACATGTATGGACGTCTATGTGTTTGGTAAAAAAAACACACAAACACACGTTGTCTGCTTTGACCAAGGTTAACGTCCGGTGATTTTTTTCTTTCTTGATTTTAAACTCAGCTGATTTGTCAGTCGGCTGAGCTTATCTAATGGTCCTCCGTCCGTTGTCCGTCGTCCGTCCGTCCGTCGTCCATGGTTTGTCAACAATTCACATTTTTTACTTCTTCTCCGAAACCGTCAGCCAGATCCACATCAAACTTGGTGGGGATGTGCCTTGTGTAGGTGTCTACCTTGTTTGTTCAAATGATCATGGTCCAGTGACTTTGGATTTTTTTATAATTTTTTTTTGGGGGGGCATATCTTGAAAAATATTTTTCTCTAAAACCGTTCCCCCTATTGCTTTGATATCACACAGGAACACTCCCTGGGACTCCTAAGTTTTAATTTGTTCACCAGGTGGCGCTGCAATTTTTTCTTTTTTTTTATATATATAGTTTTGTGTGTTATAGCTCTTTTTGACTTTTTCCCCGAACCATCACTCAGATTAAGCTGAAACATGGTGCATATGTTCCTTGTGGAAGGGTCAAACAAATTTTTTCTCTATGTGGGAATGCTGCGGATTCCTGGTTTTTACCGATTTTTTTTTTTTTCAATTCGGGTACCTATTGGTCAATGCAGATTTCCTATTGATTACTCTCGAAGTCAATGAGCGTTCTAATGCTGATTCACACTTTCGACTTCTCCTACAAAACCGTCTTCGAGATTATTTTCAAACTTGGTGGCAAAGTACCTTAGGTAGGTTTCTACCAGGTTTGTTCAAATTGTCATGCTTCAGTGACTTTTTTTAATGTTTAATATTTTTTGTTTATTGTTATTGTTTTTTTTTTCTACAAATCTTAAAAAGTCCTTTTCTCCGATACCGCGTACCCATTTGCTTTGATATTACACTGGAAGACACGTAGGGACTACTTGTTCTTAATTTGTTCACAAGGTGGCGCTGCAATTTTTTTTTTTTTTTTTTTTTTTTTTTTTGTAAATTTTTGTGTTATAGCTTTTTTCGACTGCTTCCCCAGAACAGTCACTCAGATTAAACTTAAACATGGTGCATATGTTCCTTGTGGAAGGGTCAAAAAAATTGCTCACTATGTGAGAATCCTGCGGATTCCTGATTTTTAACGATTTTTTTTTTTTTTCAACTCGGGTACTTATCGGTCAATGCAGCTTTCCTATTGATTACTATGGAAGTCAATCAGCATTCTAATGCTAATTCACATTTTTGACTTCTTCTCCTAAACCGACATCCAGATTTACTTCAAACTTGGTGGGGATGTACCTTGGGTGGATGTCTACCAGGTTTGTTCCAAAGGCTATGTTCCAATGAATTTTGGATTTTTTTTTTTCAAAAATCTTTACAAAAGTTTTAATAGGAAAGTTTAACATGGGAATTTCTTGTAATGGTTATAACTTAAATAATTTTGGCCAGATTTACTTCAAACTTGATGGGAATGTGCCTTGGGCGGATCTCTACCAAATTTGTTCAAGTGGTCACGCGCTATTGTTATTAGACTTTTTACATATATATTTTTGTTTATTATTTTTGGGGGGACAAGCCTTAAAAACTCTTTTCCTCTCAAACCGCTCACCCAGTTGCTTTGATATCGTACATAGACACTCACAGGGACACCTAATTCCCAATCTGTTCACAAGGTGGTGCTGCAATTTTTATTCAATTTTTTAATGAATTTTTTTGTATGGTTTTGCTTTTTTTCACCTGTTCTCAGAATGGTCACTCAGATTAAGCTGAAATGTGAAAGATATGTTCTTGAGGAAGGGTCAAACAAAGTTGTTTACTAGGTGGCACTGCTTTGGATTCCTGTTTTTAAGGATATTCAATTCGGGTACTTATCGGTCAATGCAGCTTTCCTATTGATTATTATGTAAGTCAATGGGCATTCTAATGCTAATTCACAGGACAACTGACACGAAATTTACTGTTTACTTGAGATCTGTTTTGAGTTAGTACCATGATGTTGCACATGATATTGTTTCTGTATGAAGGTCATGCTTAAACAGTACATGAATGACCTTGACCTGGTTTCTGGGGTCACAGGGCAACATACATGAATCTTACTCAACATTATAACTTGAGAACTACTTGAACTTAGATATTGCACATTTTAGTGGCCTTCTATAAAGGTCAAACTTACTCAGAACATGGGTGACCTTGATCCTCTCGCAAGTTCATAAAGCTGCAAGTGTGATGAATGTCAAGATCAGCTGAGCATGGGCTGTTCACACAGCCCTCTTGTTTTTTGTTTTGTTTTTTGTTTTGTTTTTTTCTTGTTTTTGTTTTTTGTTTTTGTTTTTGTTTTTTGTTTTGTTTTGTTTTTGTTTGTTTATTTTTTTTTGGTCGAACAGAAAGTATCATTATTTAAATAATCGTGGTTCAGCCGGTACGTGCTCAATTTTTCATTGCACAGTAAATACTAATATGCTGTCCCAAATGCTTTTGACGAAAAGCACCAGCTGTGATTTATTTATTTCCATATTCATCTATTCATTCATTCATTCATTCATTCATTCATTCATTCATATACATAAAGAATGCAATTTTGTTTCACTCAGCCGCCCACAGAGATATGCCAGGGATCACATGGTGTGCCATGAATACCGTGATTCATAATTATGTTGCCCATCACCTGAGAGGAAATCAAACAGTAATGGGATGACGATTCTGGTTTCTCAGGGGAGATATGATGATCTCACACTTTGCCTGTATTTCGGCGATGGGATATATGTATGGTTGCATGTACAGTGGCGGAATTTCTACTTGTTTCCTTAAAATTCCTCTCCAGCAATGTCACCTTTCTTTGCTTTGGCTGAACAATAAGCTAGAATTATAATGAGAATGTAGCATGGATTTTTCCAGTTGCATACCATTAAACCTTTATGTCATCGAATACACGTAATTATCGTTTGGATCCAGCAAAACCAATAACATGACACATTAAAAAAGTTCATCGAACAATACCACCTAAATTTAGGTGTTCACTTAATATTCTACATGTATACTAGCATTCACTTACATTTGATTGCCATGGCCTTCAGGATTACTATTTTCTGTTAGATAAAAGCTGGCAGCTTACACACATTTTATTCGGAATGAATGAAATCGTAGTGTACCTTTCATGCTGTTTGGTTATGAGTACATATCTGTATGTATATTTTGTGTGTTTTATATGGTTCAATTTAAAGTTATTATATTTTGCGGCCAAATACCACATTTGCTTGCTTGCTTGTTAGTTTCTTTCATTCATTTAGTTATCCATTCATCCATTCACTCGTTTATTCAATATTCCGTTTAACAAATGATGGTATGTATTTATCTGCTATATGTTATAACAAAAGTGAACTGTATTTTGACGTTTTCAATATTTGCATCGACCTTGTCCATAGCTCGTTTTATAAATTTAAGGTAACAGATATGGTATCAAGGATATCTCATGACGAAAGAATTGATACACTATACCTCAAATCTCAGGGAAATATTACACCTAGCGCACTCCAGTTAGGCAAGCTGCGCAAACTTACGTGAAACAGAAAATTACGCTTTGCACTGCTACTTGGTATTTTGGACACTACAACAATATGTTGTTGTCGCGATGTACAAAGTTCGTATTCTCGATTTAGTATATAACTTTATGTCGAATAGATTGTATACAAAAAACAAAACAAAACCAAAAACAAAAACGAAAAAAAAAAAAACGAAAACAAAAACAAAAACAAAAAAAATAAAAAAAACAAACAGCAAAACAAACAGACAAACAAAAAAACCACAAAAACACACAAAAAACAACAACAACAAGAACAACAAGAACAACAACAACAACAACAACAACAACAAAACTACACCCACTACATCGTGGAACATTACAGTATTCCCAGCGCGTGTGGTAGTCTGTCGTATAACACCAGGGTCCAGCGGGCATTTGATCTGGATTACGGCAATAGTTCTCCACATTTTTCAATTCTGTCACTCTAAACTTCCTGGGGTCTGTGAGAGAATGATCCTGTGGGAATTGCTTGTCCCAGCGCTGACACGTTTTGCCAGAATATGTGTGGGAGAGTGTTCCTTTGTACTCCGCACCCTGTTTTGTGACCTTACAGAGGAAGAGGTGATCTGGAAGTTACAATAAAACACCGTGTGTCATGTCATTTATGTTTTTATTCAGTATTCACTTTAACGTTTGTAATTATGTTTCTACGCCGTCATGCTTTACAGTGCGGATATGTTTTTTGTTCTGAAACAAAAATACAATGTTATAACAACTGTCCCTCAACTGCCCAGTTTGGAACGCTACCTCCTGTCGTGGCAGTCATTTCAAGAATATGATTGATAAGGCGATTGATCATTGTTTCAGAACAGATATATTAATAATCCAAGGATAGAAATACTTGGTTTCACGAATTCAATTTCAGTTTGTTTGAAAACGAGACAATTCTGAAAGAGATTTCTAATGATAATTAATGTGAGTAATTAATGAGGGCACCTCTCGGTGGTGTAGACAGACTTAGAACTAAGGACCCAGGAACTTTTTGTTATGCCCATTTCATACAGATTCATGTTTGACTTATAGTGTGGTTCTTACACAATTATTGACCAAGGAGATTTTCATTAAGATAAAACACGTTATCGCTGTCATGGCTGTCACTTTTTGTATAGGTTAAATGAGATGGCAATAGATAAAACAGTAGCACAACAAACAATGACATAACACATTTTACAGTATTACAACACATCACTTTGGTATGACACTGAAACTATAGGCAAGATGGTTGTGCACATATAAGCAATTTTTTATAGAACAATTTTGTACATACTGGAAAATTAATGGAGCCTTAACGTAATTTACCATATCTTTGAAACAATGTATTTAAGTTTTTTTTTCACGCACATTAATTGAAGCATCATTTATCGTGTAACGTAAGTCAACTCTTATTATTATTATTATTATTATTATTATTATTATTATTATTATTATCATTATTATTATTATTATTATTATTGGTAGTAGTAGTAGTAGTAGTAGTAGTAGTAGTAGTAGTAGTAGTAGTAGTAGTAGTAGTAGTAGTAGTAGTAGTAGTAGTAGTAGTAGTAGTAGTAGTAGTAGTAGTAGTAGTAGTAGTAGAAAGAAAATCCACCTCATATAATGGTTATTTAACTTTCAGGCCAAGCCTGTACAGCTTGTAAATTACACTTTGTCACCATATATTCCATCCAATGCTCTTTCTATATCAATAGGTGTAACAATGGTGTATCTTTTTTATCATATGATGCGCTGTATGGGAGACTGATAAAGCCACCATTTACGCCAATGCGATCAGCTATCCCGTGAACGATGGCGCTTCCATATTTGGTTACAGTTCCTATACTTGGAGCCTTTGCGCTATATTTATTTGACCAGGTTCATTACTATAAATAAAGAGCAGACATCGTCTGCATGCGTGTCTCCATAAACAACATTTGCCGACCGATACCTTTGTTCTCGGCGGCGTTTTTTTTTTTTTTTTTTTTTTTTTTTTGGTTTTATTTTATTTTATTTTTATTTATTTATTTATTTTTTTAATTTGATTTATTTTTTTTTGGGGGGGGGCATATGCTACGTTTTAAGCATAGACTATTATACCCGCAAATCAGCAATCAACTGGAAGATGGAAACCTTTTACAAAATTATACATCAAGTTTAGTATGAATAATATAACTTTGTCGCAAATCTTTGATACAACGGAGAGTGGAGCCACTTCCACTCCTTACTGCGCAGGCAGTGCTAATGTGCCCCGCAGGCCTAACGCTACTTTACCGGTACACTGTGATCCCCGCAAGGAGCTTCAGCAGTACGTTCGTGGAAAGAGGAATGTGAATACTGTTAAAAACTCGCGTTTTGCTTTGTGTTAAATTAAATCAACATCAGCTTGTTATTGTCTTGGTTTATGTTTTGCCATGTGGTTTGCCGGTACATCACCTGTGTGAATGTGACCTCATAACATTGTAGTACAGTCGATGATATTCATCAGCGCGTTATGCTGTTCCGTAATCAACGGATTTTTTCAAGTTTTCCCCACTGTAACTGCATTACTTTTTAATGCAATATTACGGCAAAATATACAACGTAATATCATCGGATAAATACAAACAATCATTCGCTTGAGTGTATGTTTGGAATTCAATGTTTCTGACGTGCGGAAACCATTCCGTTCCAACCAAAGACACCACTGATGATGGTTTGTATAAGTATTTGAAGCCGTCCATAATAGGTAGTGCTACACTTAAAAGAGCTTTTATGGTGTATCTATCTTTAAGATGAGCGAACTCCTCAAAAACTCCTCTTGACCCTTACAATGATGTAAGCCTACAAGCTGTGACACATTAGCAGATGGTACCATCAGAGAGTCCTAAGACAATGGATGATTTTTCATGGTTGTTATTAGATTTTTCCGGTTTGGTGATGTATATTCTGTTGACATGCTTCCAATTTGGAGAAAATTTGCCATTTTGCCAGCGTAGCTGCCAAGTGAGTATTGGTAAAATGGATGGACGTGTCAGAGTTAGTGCACACCTTTGGATATATTTTGTCCGGGCCAAGAGAGGCCTCCTCATTCGTCGTGCTAGTTGCTAAAGAATATTTCTTGACTGGCCATATCCTACTAAAAAGATGACCGTGAGGAATGGAAGGAGCATGTGTTTTTCTCTCGAATCTGACCGTGAAGAAAGGAAAGACCATGTGTTTCTCTCCCACTGACCGTCAGGAATGGGAGGACCATGTGTTTCTCTCTCCTCTTTCACCCTAGAAATGGAAGGACCATGTCCTTATCTCTGCCCTCTGAACATGAGGGATGAAAAAAAAAACACGTACTTATCTCTCCTCTCTGACCGTGGGGAACGGGAGGACCATGTGTTTCTCGCTCATCTCTGACTGCGGGGATTGGGATTACCATGTGTTTCTCTCTCCTCTTTGACCGTGAGGAATGGAAGGACCATGTGTTTCTCTCCCCTCTCACCGTAAGGAATGGGGTGACCATATGTTTCTGTCTCCTATCTGACCCATTAGGAATGGAAGGACCATGTGTTTCTCTCTCCTCTTTGACCGTAAAGAACGGAAGGACCATCCCTTTATCCGTCCTCTCTGACTGTGAAGAATGGAAGGACCACGTGTTTCTCTCTCCTCTCTGATCGTGAGGAATGGAAGGACCATGTGTTTCTCTCCACTTTCACCGTCAGGAATGGAAGGACCATATGTTTCTCTCTCCTTTGAGGCCACGAGGAATGGAAAGACTATGTGCTTCTCTCTCCTCCCTGACCGTGAGGAATAGAAGCACCATGTGCTTATGCCTCCTCTCTGATCCGTGAGAAATGGAAGGACCATGTGTTTCTCTCTCCTCTTTGACTGTTTAGAACGGAAGGACCATGTGTTTATCCCTCTTCTCTGACCGTAAGAACGGAAGGACCATGTGTTTCTCTCTCCTCTCTGATCGCGAGGAATAGAAAGACCATGTGTTCCCCCCCCCCCCTTTCATCGTCAGGAATGGAAGGACCATGTGTTTCGTTCTCCTTTGCGGCCGTGAGGAATGGAAAGATCATGTGCTTTTCTCTCCTCCCTGACCGTGAGGAATTTAAGGAACATGTGCTCATGTCTCCTCTCTGAGAGTGAGGAATGGAAGGACCACGTGTTTCTCTCTCCTCTCTGATCATTGTTCCCACTTTGCAGATAATATTGTTGTACCATGCATGGTTATCAAATTTTCCTCCTGTAATGCGTTTTAATTGAACGTTCATTATAACGTTGTCTTTTGGCCATAAATTCATCTGGGAAGTCATAGTTCCCATCCAGTCTGAGAAGTGGGTATACAGGGGCTAAACATGAGCCGTGTAGAATATTGTTAATGGCATTCTGTGCTTGACCCTGATTCGCCTTTTGTTTTCCTCACAGATATCAAACTACCAGTTTCATCGAGCTTTTTTTTATATTGACAATGGAGTTATTTATGCCAACTGTGTTTTCAAACTGTTTGGATTTTGTTTTTTCTTGTACCTTTTACTGACACTTGTGCAAGTCATCAGCATTTTGTTAGCTTCTCATTTATATGTATTTATATGGGTTGACCACTGTGAACTTTGTTCGCCAACTCTCCATGTTGTTAAAAGGCGATGAGCTCCCATAGATAACGTGAGGTTCAATGAGCTTTTCTGTCCGTTAAAAGCTCTCGTGCGACAAACAGTATTGTGAATTTGAAGCCCATTTATATTTATTATCTTGATTATGGAATCTTAATAGCCTTCCATGTCTAAAAGCTTGCTCATGTCTGGTCTATGTGATGGATTCCAGTGATTCCAGGAATAATTCCTGGCATTCAAATTGCCCATGGTTAGGTTTGAGTGTAGCATGTTGCAGGCAACTCTTCAATTGCTTTAATTTTTTAAAACGCATTCTTTACTATGGTAACAGGCATTGGGCAGTGACAGAACCACTGACATCAGACTATAGGCAAGTTGGTACTTGAATGAAAGCTCTTTTTACAAATTATTTAAATATGCAATTGTGGTCTAAAATCTATGTAAATATACCGACAAATCAGGGATTGGTATGGAATGAGTTAATGTGAGATGTACAATCAGGAGGGATATATGCAGAGCAAAAAACGACAGGTGGTATCAGAGGTTTCTACTTCTGCTCACATCACTTGACCAGGTTTAGAACTGCCAAATCAGTTCTTCTGGCTATATTAACGGCAGACCTCAATGTAGTGGTAACACCCCATGTGCATAGTTTAGTCTTTTCTTTATATATCTGTGCACCACCAATCTTTGAACGTCCAGTCATTTTCTCAGAAGCAAATTGTAGCTGTGTTTATCTGTTGTCTGTCCACTTAGTTCTGCAGGTAAACGGTGGATGTCCTGAGAGTAAGTACGTTAATTTGCTGTACGTCATGCAATTGCAAAAGCAAAAAAAAAAAAAAAAGCCTCCCTATATACTTCTTTAAAGAGCTGGCATCTGCAGTTCTATGCTGCATGATCTTTTAGTTTGCAGTTTATGCAGAATTTTGTGCAGCAGGTCCCGTTGGAAAGTTGATCCTTGCCACATTGGCCACAATACCCAGGTATGTCACATGTGTTCGCGATGTGCCAAAATGATTGACAATTAAGGGATCTGATTGATGTAAACATTCCTCTTTGACTCATAGGGAAGTGTGCTACTTTTCATTTTTAGACACTCTCATCAGCTTGCTTCTTTGTTGGTGAAGGTTACTAGGATTACCTTTAAATGAGAATGTGTGTGTCTATCTGTAAGCGAGGGTATGCTGCACCAGTCATCTATAATTTGCTGGGTAGATTTGCTCACTGCATTGTTAGGCAGATCTAACTGTCCCGCGTTTTTTTTATTTTTTATTTATTTATTTATTTATTTATTGTTTTTGTTTTTTGTTTTGTGTTTGTCTTTTTTTTTTTTTTTTTTTTTTTTTGTTTTTTCTTTGTTTTTTTGTTTTTGTTTTGTTTTTGGTTTTTTTTTGTGTGTCATTATTAAATCAACGTCGATTTACTAAGCCATGTATTAGGGGCGTTTTTCCTGGTCACTGCTTTTACTTGAGGGTCACTGCTTTTACTTGAGGTCTCTTGAGGTCTGTCAGCGTAATTGGAGTCATGTGCATATCACTGTCTTAATAGGCACATGTTGTTGGCAGTGTTTGTAGGAGAAATTTAAGCTCTTATATTATTCCTGACGTACTTCAGATGTTATGCAAAAGACACAAAAAGGCAGTTAAATATGGAACGTTTAAGAGCATTCTGTTCAGAACAGGAACTTGGTGTTCTATATAAACCAGGACAAAGTAAGGTCCCCAAAGTACCTAACCCACTTATGTTCATTCACGTAAAATTAGATACAAAGTTGCCACCTGTGTTTACCGGGAAGGTCCGTAAAAGTTACCATATTGCATGGATTTTTCGACACTTCACCACATTAATTCAGACCTATTAAGGTGCGTATATCTATTTTTAAACATATTTAAATCGGTGACATAATGTTCCGCTGGTGCCATTTCAATCAATGTTTATACAAGATGTACACCTGCCAATGTCACCTTTGCTTCATTCACTGTATATCCATTCGTAACAAGAATTCATAGTGTTCTTCTGCGATAATTTCTGAATGTTAAAAGTCCAAAACATCCAGAAGAGAGTTTTCATTAACGGACCAGGGAGGGACGTATCACAAATATACTCTATAATAAGTAAAGTATAAGTCAATAGCTGCAAATCACATATTGTCTAGAATGCCTTAGAGGGTTCCTGCTATTTTTGGCTCATAAGAACTATAGATATCATACCAGTCGGGTCTGGTGTAGTGTGAACTGTTGTCTTCCTTTCTGTGCTCCTCGACCTGGAAGCCTCGCGATCCTCGTTTACCGTGGAGAATGGCAATGCAGTTTGAGAGTAATCTACCATAAGAATACCTTCGCTTGTATTTGATGTGTATCTGCTTCTTTTGGTATTGGGTTGCATCGAAAACGATTTACCTACGCGTAACGCAAAAATTAAGTTCATAAGATGAAATAGGAAACTTGCAGTTCGTGTGAGTTAGATGTATAGATGATTAAGGTATATGCTATTAACCGAAATTAGATCAAAATCTATTCTTTCATTCATCCATGTTACGAATGTGAATAAACGGGGAACTTCCAAACTTTGTATATACTTTAGAATTGTTGACATAAGGACCAAAATATTATCGGACCCAGTCACTGTAGCTACACAATGCATACGTCATACATAATTTACAACAGATATTTGACTTGAGGAACCAAAATGATGATGATCTTAATCACTGTCGGCAAACAGCATGCATTATCATTGGTGACCAAGAAGACAAAGACGGACAAGACACCCCCGGATTGTAAGTTGCACCCCAAAAGATACGACCTTTATAAAAAACGATTGAACTTGATTATGATCATGGTTTAATATTGTATACATAAATACTCAGGTGTACTTCATTTCATTAATAAGGACAACAATTATAGATGCTGAAATCAGTTATTTTATTTTTCAGTGGCAGATAGAAGATTAGTTTTTTTCCACAATAGTGTGCTATGTCTGTGATGTCGCCAACTGTAATTTTGATGAATTGTTTAAGACTTTCCTTTGATACTTACCAGAGTATACATTGTTTCATTGCTAGCTACACATTAATACTACGCGTTGGAGAAAATCCCTATTTTTGTACTAAATTTTTCCTAGCTTTGAGGGCTACGGGTATTTTTTTTCTATGCCAAATATCCAAAATAATATGAAAAGAAGCTTCTGGTAATGGGCGTCGAGGGTATTTTGTATTCATAAACTCTATAGGTCGTAATATTATAATTAATGCTGCAAATCAGGTATTGGTGATATTAAACAGAACGTGTTATTGTCTACATATCAGATATATAAACCATCATACCGACCAGAACTGTTTCCGTGCAAAATCTAAGAATTTTTTTTGCTCTACTTTGCATATTGGTAACTGCCGCTAAGCTCATTTAACATGGATGATAGTAATGCTTTTTGGGTGGAATTCCACAGGAAGAAATTTTTGCGTTTTATTGTTCTGGGTCTGCTTATGGTGATGTTTTGTTGTTTACGAAATTTCGATAAAAACATATTGGTTGCAAAGTTATGGGAAGAAGAGCAAGCTTAAAACTTGTGTTACCTATACGTATACACGGATCAGGTATGTGTTGTTCATCGGAATGAGAATAAAATTTAACTATTCCATAACATAAAGCATACATATAACACTGAATTAGGATGATGCTATTATAATGCATCATATTGACCAGAATATAATCAAGACCAGTCCGTCTCCCTGCATTATAGATGCATCACACATATTGCAGGGTACACATGTGGCATGAGGAACTCAGATAATAATGATAGCAATTGCCGCATACGGATTCAGTAAATATCATGCAAATTGAATATGAGACTAGTAAATAGGGAAAAAATGTTTGTTGAATTATTAATGGCAGGAGCATACATACAAGGTATCTCTGGATTACTAAATATAGACAATAACGGAAAAAGCGTCTCTCTTTTACTAATTATTGATGGACCCGGGTAGGGCATTTCTGGATTACCGATTGTACATTGATATTAGTAACATATATCTATGCATTTTTTCTTCACAAGCTCCATGACTGTTGTTCCTTGCCCGCTCCGAAACCCCAAAAAGACGAAGGAAAGAAAAGAGTAAGTCATTGGTCTAACATAGTTTACATAAAAGTACCCTTCAATTACTTGTTCAGATTTTGTACATGAAGATAGCAAAATTATTTTTAGTTACCATCAGATATTTAATTTGTTTCACATTAGTGGAAAATGGGGATGCTATTTTACGATGTGATTTGGAACTTTCGTTTAAGATCTCGTTTCTAAAAGGTGAGTACAGATATTTACAAAGCCGTCTGCCAAAAAACAGAACTAAGAGCGCAAATCCAATATTCCTGTTAAATTCACTACAATGAGGAAAATGTAAGTTTTTGGATTTTTTTTACTTGTAATTAGGTAGCTATTTTGGGACTGCAAGTGAAGTTAGACAAATGCAATTCTTGTAGCGTTAGGGAAACAGACTGTTGTTTTGTTGCATATTAAAGTTTGCTGATCTCCCTTAGTCTCAGAGAGTTTGTGTTGTCTTCATGGTGCACTACGTAAACAATATTACACTGGCTGAGAGTGACTTCACATTTTCCTCTCACTAGCGATCGCCGGTGGTGGGTGAAACCACTAGTGAGTGGTTTTCCCCAACAACAGTAATGATCGCAAGTGAGAGAGATTTGATAACTAACTCTCCCGCCATATAAGATTTCGTTTTTCTACGTTAAATTGATACCCCTCCAGCCATGTAAGATTTCATTTTTCTATGTTAAATTGGGTACCCCTTAAAAAAAATATGCCCCAGGCCTATATTCAACGCCTAACTGATGGGCAATGTTTGTTTATGTTGGTTGTAGTTGTCCCACGTCACATGTGACGTATAATGAAACATTTCTCGCGCGTTTTTTTCTTTTTTTTTGGTTGTGTATAATGCTCATGCACCAAGTCACTGGTGTAGGTGCGTTACAATTTAGTTCCAACAGTGATAATATCATGTTATCTGCAGTGTGTTAAAACATCTTAATTTCCCTGTAGAAAATTTTATCCCCCCTCCCACCAACCTCCCACCCGCCACACCCCAAAAATATTTGCAAGGACCCTAAAGTTGTTATACTATGTATAGCTGGGTGTGACATCAATAGCTTTGATTTGTTGCCTATAGTCCCAAATTCCTTCCATGAAATTGGCATGATGTTATACCAATAAACGTCCTATTTATGTTCCTGATGCAACTCATATTAGAAAGGACATTTAGTTGTAACCAATCGCGTCTGACATTTTATTCAACTTTGTCACCTAAGATGGATAAGTAGAATATAATTTGTGGGAGAGGTAGCGAAGTGGGAGGATAATGTGACGTAACTTAGTGTCACTTTTTGGTCCTGACAAACCGTCGACACCATATCTGTACACATTATAAGAGACCTACCCCAACACATATTTAAGTCATTAAAGTCAATCTCGACACACGAGGAAATTGCTGTAAATGTTATCGATTCCATTAAACCAATGTATAGTTCTGGCCATGACACATTATCATTGATACTATTAAAGGATATCCAAATTGAAGTATCTGAAACTGCAACGCAAGTCATCAACAGTCTCTCACGACCGGTATTTTCCCACACATACTAAAACAGCTTAAGTGCTACCCATTAAAAAGAGAGACGATGGTCCGTACTGGAAAAGTAAGAGTATTATGTGACGTAACTTAGTGTAACTTTCTGGTCCTGACAAACCGTGGAGACCATATATGACAAACCCCAACACAAATTTATGTTGAAACTCGACACCGAGGAAATTGTTGTAAATATTATTCACTCCCTTAAACCAAACTATAGTTCCGGACATGACAGATTATCATTGATACTTGCCAATTTTCGTTCTACCAGAGAGTGAAATGCTTTTGAAACAGCCTCACATAATCAGAGCTATGAATACGTCAAACATCATTTATTACACAGCAGTCATTAGAGTTTTTGTGACATTCACTCTACGGAATTTGCCGCCTTGTGACTGATTGATAAAAAAAAAAATGGACATGTATAAAAAAGCAAAAATCTGCCAATATATCCATGGATTTCTCAAAGGGTTTGGATAATTAAGGCCATGATATTTTATCATATGAGCTAAGTTACTGCGGTATTACAGTTACTGCGGTATTACAGTTACTGCGATATTACAGACATTGCTCACGATCTTGTCAAACACTTCATTGATGGCAATCAGTTTTTCGTATTTAATACTATTAAGTTCGGCCCTTAAAATATTCTTGGGAGTGATCCTAAAGTTTTGATCCTGTGCCTACTTTTCCTCTGGGTGGTATTCATTAAATTATTTTGAACGTAATTCCAAAATAGAAGCTTTTTGATAGGTTAATTTTCCACTTAAGTTTAAAGTTTGATCTTAATTTTAAAATCAATATTTTATGAATACCACCCCTGGCCTATCTTAATGACATTATTCTAGCTTATGCCCTTTTAAAAAAATTATAACATATGCAGGTAATTCAACATTATGCGTTGCTATGCTCCCTCTAAATGTGTCTGGATGAAATGAAGAAATGTCGAAGCTTAACTCTGGGCTAAATAAGGTACGTATTTGGCTTAAGGTGGGCAAGCTCTCTCTCTCTCTCTCTCTCTCTCTCTCTCTCTCTCTCTCTCTCTCTCTCTCTCTCTCTCTCTCTCTCTCTCTCTCTCTCTCTCTCTCTCTCTCTCTCTCTCTCTCTCTCTCTTTCTTTCTCTCTCTCTCTCTCTCTCTCTCTCTCTCTTTCTCTTTTCGTTATTAATAAAACTAAATTTATTATTTTTCATTGAATCTGTGGATGAATGCAAGTTTTTTATTTTAATTATAGACAACCTCCTATGTTGGGACGGTCAGTTTAAAAAAAAGCCTCTAATATTTTTCAGACAATCGGCATCACGAATTAATTGAAACACTTTCCACCATCGAATGGTCTCCAAACCATCTACGATTCCTTAATTGTTCTGGCATTTGACGATATCCTCTTTGTTTGGGGTCATAAATTGGGGGGGGGGCAGGTTACATAAATTTTATATGACAGTGGATGCAAAATGTTTGTGCTCGTTATGGTACACGATTGGCTGACTGTTTGCAACAGTCCATTCACCAGAAAAACTTTATCCTAGGGTTTTCAATCATGTACCCCATTTAAACACCAACTTATAGAAATCATTACCGTGAAAATACAATAAAGCGATGCTTTGGTGCAGCATGAGCGTACGATTCAACGTAATATAAATACAAAAATGTGCAGCATTATACAGTAGCAGAATTAAACTATCCAGCATGTGCTTGAAATAATTTACCAGAAATTACTCACCTGAATTTTTGTTTGTTAGCACAGACACCAGGAGACAAAGTTTCATAATGTGTGCCCAAGGACTCATCATTGGGTTGAATTCGGCTGTTGTTGTTATCCCCATATTTACCATTTAGTTTGCTGTGTGAATTGTGGCCTGATCCTGTGTAGAAGTGGCACAATGCATTTTTTAAGGAAAATAAATGCATGAAATGTTCAGCACGTGTACTAGCACACATTAAGGGCTAGACCTTTGATCCATAATATTTTAAGTATAAGTGTGCTTGGTAGGCACTAAACATATTTTAGCTGGACACGTAGCGATATTGATTTTACAAAATTGTTGACAATGAAAATATTTGACACAGAGAGGTGAAATGTAGTAAGTATACCAACCGTCATTAAAGTTGATATAACTTACCTTTTTTCAGATCTGCCAAACGTATTGTACTTGATCTTTATGTCCAAAACCACTTCCTAGTAGTCATACCCTATTCCGCAGTCCGAACTCTTTACTCTCCATAAGCTCACCTGTCCGCGTTTAACTTATATACACAGAAGTTCTATTGTCCATATTGCACACGTTCCTCTGTAAAAATTTGACATAGGCTGTCTTAGCCCAAATGAATTAAAGTGTCTTCAGCGGGTAACTACTCAACATGTTTCGGAGCCTTTTACCCGTATGTCTTTTATCATATTTCATTAAATTCGAGTGTCCTCCCCTTAGCTCTGGAGCCCAAGAAAAAAACGACCTTTAATTGCTCAGGGACAGCAATTCAACAGACCTCGACCTCAATAATAATAATAATGATAATGATGATGATTAACCTCCATAGATATGTACATTTGAATACAAATCAAACTCAAGCACACAGTACAATACAGCATACATAATGTAAAGTAAAACGTGTTTCAAAGCACACAATGTATACACAAGGGTACTCTGTCAAATGAAAGCGAAGCATTGTTAAACCAATATAAGGAGGCAAATATGCGCTGTCAAAATTAGCCATTTAATTGAGAATGCACGTGAAGGAACATCCTCAATCGCCCCTGAACCACAGCGAGGAAAGCTCTACTCAGGAGGCAACAACAGTCATAAATATGATCAAACGTTTGGTTGTCCGAGCCTGGTATTTTGAAGTCCGGTTACCCGAGCAGGGTCTCAAGGCTGTAACGAGTCCGTAGTGACCTGCGGACAGGCCCACAATCTTGTCCCAAATCATCTTTTGGACGCTACCGTAATGAAGAATGGAACCCAGTGGGGGCAGATTTAGAATGATAATACGATCAACCAAAGTGTCGGGAGTAGTAACTGCCTCACATATGTAGTCAGACATGAAATAGGCACATAAAGATCTGTAACAAGAGCGGACTGTGAATTTACGTTTTACCAGGTTCACTGTATCAGCAAAATACTATGGGCCATAGGAGCTATATGTAAAGTCTCTAAGAGCTTACAATGATGTGCATATTTACTTAGCCCAAGTGCATGCTTTATGATACGCCCCAGTATGATGTCTGGCATGGGTAAGTGAGATGCCCATAGGTTAATGAAGTAGATGCTATGTGTCAGAACTAGATAACCCAACAGTACAGCATAAATAAGCTTTCATATTGAGTAACAAACCCGGATATACAATGTCCACTACACAGTGGCGGAAAAAGGTTCTCTAGAGCACGCAATTTTGTTATTAATATGACAGTCCCATTTTCCATTTGATTGAAAACATACACCAACAATATCGAGCGGATCGGCCGTGGCCAGATTGTCAAGCCCCACCGACAAACTGTGGCGCGACCGTCCGCTACGATTGGAACAAGCAGCCATTCATTTAACTTTACATCAAAATGCTTAGCTAACAGGAAGTCTTTTTCCCTTTTAATATGTTAGATATGAATTTAATGCACAATCATTTTTAAACATGTAAAGATTAATTTTATCAAAAGGGTGAAGTAATCAATTTTTATTTTTTACTACTTGCGACTTTCAAGTTTTGTTTTTTTATATAGAAAACGGATAGCTGAGATACATTACCCATTATTCAGTCTTGCATTTTAAGAAAAACTGATGAAGCCACGACCTAAATATACGCC
>CAXHWN010002311.1:0-100000 GCA_964020975.1 Hermodice carunculata
AGAGAGAGAGAGAGAGAGAGAAAACTTGGTGTAGATATACCTTGGATGAGTATCAAGTTTCTTCACATCTTGCAACGGTGATTTTTTTATTGTTATGCTTTTTTTTTTAGTTTTTGAGGACACCGTTTAAAATTTTCTTCTATAAAGTGACTTGGCCAGTCAGTTTAAAAAATGTACACAGATGCTTCTGGGTGTTGATGGAACAGGGTGGCACTTATTGAGGGTTGAGAGTAACACGGTAGGCCTTCTTGTTTCTTGGTGGTAGAAGGCACATTGTATATGTATTGGTGAGTAACATTCAAGTCATGTTTTGTTTTTCTAGTCTAGGGATTAGTCAATAACAGTGGAGGTGGAACACATAGTGCCACCTGCATTTTTGTGGTTTAAGAGTTTGGAAGACCATGAACTGTGTCCAGGATTCGTATGCAGGTACATACATGTAGCCTAAATGTTTGACTGGCTTTTCTTTGCAGACGGGAAGATGGAGTACATTGGGACTGAGTGGACGAGCGTGGATTTGTCGGTGGTGACGCTGGTGCTGGCTGGACTGCTGCTTACTTTGGCTACTCACACAAAAGCGAAACTGGAATATTAACATGAAAGTAAGGCAGCATTCTGAATTTGCATGTCTAGGGGTTTTTGTTTTATCTTTTTTTCCTTTAATATTTATTTCCTGCATAAATTCAAATAGATGCAATGTTTTTTCATACAGCATGCTGACAAATTCAATCAGCCTGTTTACCCGCCACCCACAGTGATGCATGGATTTAAGGCAAGCCGAAGCTGCAGATATATATTGAAATACAAATATAATGGGGTTTTGTTTTGCTGTTTATTCAGCGACTTCATGAGGGCCCTGGGGGAGATTAGGAAAATTCACCTGCATTAACCTAAGGCTTTAAAAAATGGTATCTTCCCTAACAAATTAAAAATAGCCAAGGTAATACCAATTTTCCAAAAAAGATGATCAGCATGACTTCAACAATTATAGACCCATGTCTCAACTGCCATCTATCTCTTAAGTTTTCTAACGAGTTGTCCATACACAACTGTTCCAGTATTTCACTGGTAATGTGTTGTTTTTATAATCATCAATATGGCTTTAGGAAGAATCATTCTACCAAAAAAAACTGTTCTAGAACTCCTTGATAGATTAAAGGCTGAACTTGATAAAAAGAAACTTCCAATTGCTGTCTATTTAGACCTTTCTATAGCCTTTGACACCATAGATCGTAATATAGTTCTAAAAAAGCTTCAGCATTATGGAATCCTAAACACAGAGCTTCAGTGGTTCAGGAGCTATCTAAGCAATAGATCTCAATATGTTGAAATTGAAAACATTAAATCACCGTTGCAGAAAATTTCTACTGGAGTTCCCCAAGGTTCAATTCTGGGCCTTCTTTTATTCTGAATATGAACAACCTATTACAATCACAGCTACTGATTTTATCTCAATCATGTATGCTGATGACACTAACTTATTAAGTATAGTGTGTAATTTCACAGGTGATCCATCAACACACTCCTCATTATCAGATAAAGTGAATAAAGAATTAACTAAAGTCAGTGACTGGCTAGCTGTGAATAAAGTATCGTTGAACATGAATAAAACAAAATTCATGATCTTTCATTACAAAACAAAAACAATTACCCCCAAGACCAAATACTGAACATAACAAATAACAACCAACTGGTTGAAAGAGTAGACAGTTTCAAATTCTTGGGTGTCTTGATTGACCAAAATCTTACTTGGAATAACCATGTCAACTTATATCTAACAAATTATCTTGGACATGTGGTATACTAGCCAAACTGAAAATTTTACTTTGTAAATGCATTTCACAATTGATCTATAATGCCTTATTCTTATCACACGTGAACTATGGAATAACAGTCTGGGGATTTCACTCCTGTGGCAGACTCGTCAAGCTGCCAAAGAAGGCAGTAAGATTAATCAATAAGAGCAAGTACAATGCACATATATCACCTATCTTTAAAAATCTTAGTTTGCTTAAATTTACAGTCCACATGCCTACCCCCAGTGACATCTGTACCAAAAGTTTGCCGACCTATTTATGAGGAAAAATAATTTTTATTTTTTCCATAGCTAGATCCATGAATTCTCATAAGCCAGCATGAACACGTATTTTACCTTGCGCATTGACTTTCTTTGTTTATTATATAAACATAGCCTCCCATCATGGATAAGTTTCCATCCACATGCCCTCACCAGGTGGCGCGTCACCACCTTGACAACAAAATGTTTACAATGATAATTAGCCACGTGCTAACCGTAACACGTGAATGGACTTGAACCAACACGGTATCAAGTCGGTTATTCTTCCCAATGTAAAAACATTAGGTTTTACGTCATGCCCACACTGTCACGTAGGACGTTACCTGGGCATATAAATACCAAGGTAAAAACGAACACGGCAATCTTTGGTTGTCTCTGAAGAGCCCAGGACGGGTGAAACCGGTCAGACTCTCCTTAACCAAAGTCTACTGCTATATTTTTAAGAATAACACGACACAGCACCACAGACGGGCGTATTAGCCATCGTGGCCCTTGTCTGGTTTACATTTTGCTTAAATTTACAGACATACTTAAATTATCTTGCATGAAATTATATTTTAAATATGAAAATATGTTACCTACATGTAGATATTTAAATAACTTATTCAAAGATAATCAAGCACAACAGACTGAGAGATCCAGGAGAGCTGTTCTTGCCCCACATAGATATGATACGACAATACCTAATATCCCTGTTTTAACCCCAACTATGCCAATAGTTGTCACTAACTCTAAAGCTGGTCGCTTGTGCATTATATACAAAATACCAGACCTCATTAATGAAAATTACTTACCTGAGATTGTCATGTCAAAAATCCCACTACGCAAAAAAGTACATTGTTGATAACTATGAAACCAGCTGCAATATTGCCAATTGCTCTATCTGTACCGGTAATTCTCATCAATGATTCAGTTATCATCTTTATCTTTATCATCACTTGGTCTAACAACCCTGAAAAAACTTCTTGTTCCTTCGCCAGTAGCGTATGAATCGTACAATAGTTGTAAACTTCAATTAACTATTGGGTGGCCTGCATGATAGCGATTTTCCGGAATCTTAATGCAGTGTCTGCTGGTTTAAATATGAACTTGTATTATTATTATTATGTATACTGATGTACTGATGCTTAGACCAAATAAAGTCCTTCAATCAATCAATCAATAACCAGGTCACCCTCACAAAATAAAGCTTATATATATATATATTTCTTGATATCAAGAAATCAACTTTCTACTACTAGTATCAAGAAGTCACTTCTTGATATCAAGAGTTCATACAGACTTCTTGATATTTAAAAGTTGAATTCTTGATATCAAGAAGTCGATAGTTCATTATTTGAATTGCTGACTGCTCCCTTCAATATATTTCCTAGGCATTCATTACTCAATGAATCAATAGAAATTCCAAAATAGATATACCCATACACTTACAGAGGGAAAAATCTATGGAGCAATGTGATGTCTTTAGTACTAGTACTACTACTACTACTACAAATACAACTACTACTACCTCTACTACTGCTACTACTACTACTACTACTACTACTACAACTACTACTACCTCTACTACTACTACTACTACTACTACTACTACTACTACTACTAATAGCAACAATCATTTCTAACATCATGAGTGCTGGATTATCGATCAATCTTCATACCAACAATATGGCAGCTGAACCTGCGGCCATTGATGCTGGAAAGGATGATTTACTTAGATGTATAGAAAGGTCAATCGTAGCAGGTAGATGATGTTGGGACAGCAAGGATGTAGTTTGTAGTGTTGTGTTAGCAAACCCCAGGCAGTCTTTGAGAAATTTATCAATCGTACACATGCAAGCTCGCTCCCATTCTCTGCTTATTGCTAGGGCTACAGAAAATGTGATCCTCTCCCCAAGCAGCGGGTACCTAATTGACCTGGACTGGGGACCTCAGACCTGAAGTTTCTATTGCGCAACTAAGACTATGCATTTTCCTGGGGTTTCTTTTGTGCTCTGTTCCAGAGTATAACAACAGTGAGTATAACAACAGTCACATGATGTGGCGTAATGTAGACTCGGATACGGCTGTTTTTCCAGAATGATTCCATTAACTGTCAAACAGTGGGTCAGCTAATTTATTATCCACGACGTTGGTCAATTTCTAATCAATGAATACAATGCCACAGATGGTTAAATGTCAAAGATAAACCAGCATTTTCTTACTTCTATCTTCCATTTCTGCCAGGCACAGGTACTCGGGACCATTCACTGACACCCTCCCCTCCCCCCAACTGCTACTGTAAAAAAAAACATAGGTGCTTGATCCCTTTCACCCCACTAGACTGCTACCGCGTACATGTATTAGTTTTGTGGTAGCATGGGGGTGGGGGGTGGATGGTCTTGAGTATGCTCCCACTCATATAATGTATGTATATATATATATATATATATATATATATATATATATATATATATATATATATATATATATATATATTGATGTATATACATACAAATGTACACATTATTTTTTCAGATCCAGTTTTTTGGCCACTCTTTTACCCATTCATATTTGTATATTCACAAGCATATACAGTAAAACCTGTCCTTGTGGACACCTGTATAATGTGTACAGTTATGTCCAGGACTGAAAGGTCAATTTTCTTGTTAAAAACACCTGTCTATTGTGGACACTTTTTGCCAGTCCCAGAGGTGTCCACAATAGACAGGTTTCACTGTATGTGCTGAAGAACGGTAGTCCATATACCTAAATGTATTGTTCTCAACTAAAGTTTCTACTGTATTTGCAATTCTAAATTGTACTGGACTTTATATATCCTCATCTGCATAAAATAAATTAAAAATAAAATTGACAATATAGATATGTTATATAAGACCCATACAGTTATGGTTGTTATGTAAGTCAAAATAAGCATGAAACTAAGAATGATGTTGGAAGAAACAAAACAAAAAAAGTGCATACACTTAAATTACACTCAGAAACATTTAATTTTTGAGGGCATATCTATTTCTAAATTTTGATAACAATTCTTCAGTTTCCTTTGGAAAAAAATGAAAGGAATTTATTGCGAAGTAATTGGTATTTTATCCCATATTTTTGGTGATAAATTGAAAATTCAGATAAATTTGAATGTGGATAAAAAAGTGTAAATTTTCCATCTATAGCATAATACATTCCCTCTGGAACACTCTAGCTCTTACCCTGTCTCTGAACAGCTTCAGCCAGGTTTAACTTCATTTCTAAACCTGAATTTCTTGGCAGGCCTGTGACTTATGCAGTGGCGCCCTCTGTCGCCTTGTACTTGCGTTAGCTGTACAACCTGCATAGCCAGTTTTCTTTCCTGGCTCTGACCACGATAGACTTGTCAGTTACAGTATTCCCAGCTTCGATGGACAGAGTTCTATCTTGGAGTTGACTCTGTTGCCTTGCTCTGAACTTTATTCCTAGGGTGTTGACTGGAAGCCATAAACTAATGGCAGAAAGGAGAAGGGAAATGCCTGGTGAACGGGCAGACCGTCAGGAGAGGTCCAGGCAGATAATTGAGGAGCTTAGAGGGAAGGGCAGATCTCGCTCGCCCTGTAGCTTGACAGTTTCTGCGCCAGCTGCCATTTCCTGTTTGACCGAGGTATTCCCTGCACAAAAGCAGGATGTTGCCGGTCATTTGATGGGCAAGTGGGACACCCACAGGCACTGTCGTAGGTGCCGGTGGGAGATGGAGGGTTTGGACTGCTCTCGGTCAAGCCCTTGTAACCAGTGCAGGCATTGGTCAGAGAAGCAGTGGATATTATTCGAAGTGGCTGAACGTCGGCGTGCAAAGCGGTCTCAACACTGCAAAGCACCATCCGTTCCTCATCATGGACACGGGGAGTGAAGCTTCCCTACCAACCCCAACGAGGCTTGCGAAGCGGAACCGTAAAAGGAAGGGTTTTCATGAGGACGAGCCCACTGCAAAGAGGGCGTCGGCCATAGATTCAGGATTTGAGAAGGTTTTGCTTGCCATGCAAGAGACACAGAGGCTAATGGTGGACACCATGCAAGCTTTCGTGTGTTCTCGGAAAGGTTCGGGGCCTGCAAAATCCGTAGCCATTGCCAGGAAACATACAGAGTCCCTGTCCGCAGTGACTCCCAAACTGCGTCTTGCACCTCCACCCGTAAGGGTTGCAAGAGGGGACGTTATGGATACGGCTCCTCCTCAGGTCCGTTTACCGGAACCTGGATCTGTTGCAGTTCCAGGGAACGATGAAACGTTAACCGGTGGTGAGGTGACCGGTGTCCAAGATCGGTCTGGTGAGGTTAGGGTGTTATCACGCGGACGGGTCCAGACACGAACCGAACGACTCCGGAACGGTTACCGCTAATTCCCAGACAGGACCGGAACTCGTTCCGGAACAGTCCGGACTTTTACCAGAACCGGCACCATGGGGTCCAGCTACTGTGGTAGCTGCGCAATGCACACCTGACCGGCCAATCCGCCTCTTCTTTCCACGGCATAGTGGATTGAATGATAGGGCAGAGGAGATGTCTGAGACTGGCTCATTGCATGAGTCTCTCTTGGACTCGGATGGTGAGCGTGAAGGTCCCTTGTCAGAGTGCCTATCATGGAGCTTGCCTTCAGGTGAGGAGAGGAGTGAAGAGCAGGCAATCCAGGATTTGTCTGCTTCCACTCAGAGGCAACTATCTTTTGAAGACAGGCCCTCTCCACTGCACACAGTGACACAGAGCACCCATAGTGGTGACATCGCTGGATTGTTTCAGGGGAGAGGAGATGTCTGAGACTGGCTCATTGCATGAGTCTCTCTTGGACTCTGATGGTGAGCATGAAGGTCCCTCGTCAGAGTGCCTATCACGGAGCTTGCCTTCAGGTGAGGAGAGGAATGAAGAGCAGGCAATCCAGGATTTTGTCTGCTTCCACTCAGAGGCAACTGTCTTTTGAAGACAGGCCCTCTCCACTGCACACGGTGACACAGAGCACCCATGGTGGTGACATCGCTGGATTGTTTCAGGCTGCGAAGGAAGCTGTGATTAGTCTCCATGGAGACACATTGCAAGCTCCAGAGCTTCCGCCTGTGATGAAGCCATGTGCCATGTCGGTCTTTCCATTGGATCCACCGACAGAGACCAAACGCCCCAACTTTGGCTTTCCGTTTAGTACGTTTGTGGATGAAATGTACCAAAACGTTGACAAAGAGTTGCGTGGCAGTAGGTCCGCATCTGGCCCTCCGATGGCTCAGTCGTTGAAGAAGGGCCAGCTATTGCGTAGACCGAAGGTCAACATCGGTTGGTACAATGTACCCCAAGAGGTCTACGAGGCTAGACCAACTGAGGTTCACATCGAGTGGGAGGAAATCTGTAGATGGATCCCACCTGAGTCTAAGATACCTCAGAGCAGTCTGAATAGACTGGAGGAGGACCTGAGAGCGATAGTGGTTATCGCTTCTTTCCTAGACGTTAGCTCTGCGGCGTCTGGGGAAATAATGCAGCGACTGTTCGCGTTGGTGCAGGTCCCAAAACCAGTCAAAGACTGGATATCCCTCAATGCACGCATCCAGTCGGTGCGGAGCTTAGCTATTGAGCACCTTATGAGGCAGGCTATTACAACCGAGGCCAATATAAGGTTGATGCGCAGGGATGCCTGTTTGGATGTGGCCGATCTTTCAGAGTCGGTTGTGCGAACCATCAGAACAGCGCCCCTGTTCTCCAACAGTTTGTTTGGAGGAGTCCTGCAACCTATCATGGAGCATGTTTCGCAGATGCGTTGTCAGGAAGCCCAAGACATGACCCGGCAGGCCTTGGTTGACATTGCAAAGGCTGTGACGCAATCTCAGAGTTCCAAAAAGGGTGTTGTCAGGGCTAACACTTCTGCACATAAGCGGAAGAGGAAACCCCAGAAAAACGAACCTGGAATGGCTCAAAGAAACAAGCAGGAGGGAAAGCAACCAAAAAGTCTAAATTGGAGAAGCCGCCCTTTCGGGGGGGGGGGGAAACTGAAAAAAGACTGAACGGACGCCACAGTCGCAGATACTATCCCCGGAGACTTGCTGCGACGAATAGTCTGGGGCGATGGACCAGCTGTTTGGCGGTCGTCTGTTAGGGCGCCTCAAAAGCTGGTCTTCCGTCACGGACGATTCGTTCGTGTTAGGTGTAATCGAACGGGGATACGTGCTTCCATTCAGGGAACGGCCGCCATTATCTCGTGTCCCTTTGAAGTTTGCACCACCAGCCTCACAGCCCAAGAGGGCAGCTTTCTACGAAGCGGTAGAAAATTTGTTTGCAAAAGGATCCATAGAGACCGTGAACAATCACGCGACTTCGGGATTCTACAGTCAACTTTTCTTAGCCGGAAAAGGGAGGGCAGTTGGCGACCAGTTTTACACCTATCCCAGTTGAACAAGTTTCTGGAAGTTCCGCACTTCCACATGGAAACTCCCGAATCGATCACAAAGGCTCTCAGGTGCCAAGACTGGACTTTTTCTAACGATCTAAAGGACGCGTATTTGCACGTCCCGATGGCCGAGGGAAGTCGGAAATACCTGCGTTTCGCTTTCGAAAACAAGGTATATCAGTTCCGCGCTCTTCCATTCGGGTTAGCCATGTCACCGCTGGTGTTCACCAGAATAGTACAGTCTGTAGTGGCTTATGTTCACAAGCGAGGGATTCGGATGCACGCCTATCTGGACGACTGGCTGATCTGAGCGTTGAACAGACAAGAGCTGATCGAACATCGACAGTTCTTATTACAGCTGTGCGTGAAGTTAGGCCTGGTGGTACACTTTCTGAAGTCGGGTCTCATGCCCCTACAGGTGTTCGTATTCCTGGGCATCAGATTCGATCTGATTCTCTACGAATGCCGTCCTTCCGAGGACAGGTGGAAGAGACTGCAAGATCTCCTTGTTTTTGGGATCGACACAGCAAACCGCTCGGACGTGGCTTCGGCTCCTAGGTATGATGTCATCTATGGATACTCTAGTACCTCTAGGTTGCCTACACAGAAAGCCACTCAACATGTCCCTGCAGGACAAGTGGAAAAATGCCGACTTGGAACAGTTGGTCGAAGTCAGCACGCACGACAAGACTCTGATGAGTTGGTGGACAGTCAGAGACAATGTCGTGCGGGCAGATGATAAGGCCGCTCAAATCCAGACTGGTGATTTTCACAGATGCTTTGAAGCGGGATGGGGAGCTCATACGAGTTCCAACAGAGTCTCTGGCACCTGGCCTCTGCCATTGACAAACTTTCACATCAGTTGGCTAGAACTGGAAGCGGTGCGTTTGGCGTTGCTGAAGTTCGAGCCGATGGTAAAAGGCAAGGATGTAACGTTGATGTCGGACAACAGGATTGCAGTAGCCTACTTGAACAAGCAAGGAGGCACGAGATCCAGAATGTTGTTCGCTCTGGCCGAGAAAATCCTCCTATGGTGTTTAGCCAAGGGAGTGAGGATTCTGGCCCATCACATCAGCGGCCACTTGAACGTCATGGCTGATCAACTGTCCTGGAAGGGACAGGTAATCGGGACGGAGTGGTCGTTACATCCGACAGTAATCCGAGTGATGTGGGACCGATGGGGGACACCTCACTTGGACCTATTCGCCACCAGGTGGAACCACAAGTTGCCAGCGTTTGTGGCTCCAGTCCCAGAGCCGCTAGCATTCGCGGTAGATGTTTTATCAATGACTTGGGACGGAATATGGGGATACGCATTTCCTCCCTTCCCGTTGATCCCTCAGGTACTGAGAAAGATCCGTGAGGAAAAGGCGGAGATCATTCTGGTCGCCCCTTGGTGGCCAAAAAGAGATTGGTCTCTCGACCTTCTGGAGTTAAGTGTCGAGCCCCCGCTCCAACTCCCAACCTGGGAACGACTACTCGTTCAGCCTGGGACGTCCAGACTCCATCGGAACCCGGCTGTGCTAAATCTTCACGCGTGGAGATTGTTGCACAACATGTCCAGGAGACAGGCTTCTCAGATCTCGTGGCTGCAAGGATCGCGAGAGGTAAACTTCGAAAGTCTTCTTTGAAGATTTATGATTCAAGGTGGAAACTGTTCACCAGTTGGTGTGTGGGAAAGCAGTTAGATCCTTGGTCAGTGTCGTCTGCTGATGTGGCTAATTTCCTCTTAAATTTATTTGAGGAGAAAGAGCTAAGTCCAAGGACGATAGAAGGTTACCGTATAGTGATCTCTGCATCACTCAGCAAGAAACTGGGCAGGTCACTTGGATCGGACCCATATCTGTCAGCATTGGTCCAGAGTTTCTATTCCGATCGTCCAGTTGGCAGTAGAATAGTTCCCCAGTGAGACTTGGCTCTGGTTTTACAAGCTTTAACAAAGTCACTGTTGGAAAAGAGAAAGATCTGAGGGTCATTCCACTCAAATGGCTGACATATAAGACAGTCTTCTTGCTAACTCTGGCGTCAGGGGCTAGAAGGAGTGAAATTCATGCCCTAGATGCCACAGAGATCAGGTGGTTGGAGGATGGCAACTCCGTCACTTTGAAGCCATATCTTGGCTTTTTAGCCAGGAATCATGTTGCTTCCGACCCTACAACAGCCTTTACTGGCTTCACCATTAAAGCGTTGGCTCCGTCTTTTCATAGGTCGGAGCCGGATAGGACTTTATGTCCGGTTCGTGCGCTTAAATGGTATCTGGAACGCATGAAGGATACTCGGAAGAGTAGGAGAGCCCTCTTTCTTCCGTTGAAGCATACCGAGTCTGGCTTGATAGTGGCTAATACCATCTCTACATTGTTGAAAGCCACGGTCATCAAGGCCTACGAAGTCGCTTCCGGTTCAGAGGAAATCCATTCGGGCCCAGGGGGTAAGAGCACATGACATTAGGGCGTTCTCTGCTTCATGGTCCTTGCTCCATAACGTTGCCCTGTCAGATATTATGCAGACGTGTAGGTGGAAAGCACATACTACATTCACAGCTTTCTATCTCCGGGACATGACGCAGACACATGGTGACCTGTTGGCGCTACACCAAGTGCCGACAGCCTCCTTTGGCGCACAGATTTAACCATGTCTTTGCTCTATCTGTCCAGTCCCTGGGAACAGTGACCAAGCAGCTAGGCAGAGATAGGACACCACTGGAAATAAGGGCTACAGTGGTGAGTTGTCTTTGGTTATTTCATACTAACGGTGGCAAGGTAATGGGTAGAGATAGCTTGATCGCTCATCCTGTATGTGTCTTTCAAGTAGTTCTCTGGAGATCTTCCGATTCTGCAACCGGTATTGCAGCTTTCGGTTAGGCTTCCGAGTGTAATGGTACCGTATTTTGTACGTGGCTGCCCTGTGAGGTATTTTATTACTAGGATCGTATCTTGCGTA
Organism: Hermodice carunculata; assembly: GCA_964020975.1. NCBI lineage: Eukaryota > Metazoa > Annelida > Polychaeta > Eunicida > Amphinomidae > Hermodice > Hermodice carunculata. The sequence continues at coordinate 11,403 of CAXHWN010002311.1, forward strand.
TTTCGTACCCTCCTCCACTCCGCTGGTACATCAGCTAGAGTATTCCAGAGGGAATGTATTACACTATAGATACGTGAAAGCCACAAGTGCTTTCTTTATCTATTAGTAATGCTTACCTCTGGAACACTCAAATGCCCACCCTATCCGACCCCGCTAGTTGAAATCCGCCCGATTACGAGCGGAAAGAAACTGGCTATGCAGGTTGTACAGCTAACGTAAGTACAAGGCGACAGAGGGCGCCACTGCATAAGTCCCAGGCCTGCCAAGAAATTCAGGTTTAGAAATGAAGTTAAACCTGGCTGAAGCTGTCCAAAGACAGGGTACGAGCTAGAGTGTTCCAGAGGTAAGTATTACTAATAGATAAAGAAAGCACTTGTGGCTTTCACGTGTTTGTTGTGTATTGTGTGAATGAAACTCCGCATCCCTTTAAAATATTTCTAATAATTACTGGTGTAAGATTTTGTTGAATCTTGTTCATAAATAAAGCTGTTAAATATTTCCTCATTGTTTCAAATTTTATAATTTTTTAGTTTTTGAATACCTGCCCTGTATGAGCATTATAGATGGAATGGCTCATATTTTCTAAAACTTGGAAATTTATTCATAACATAATAGGTAAACATAACACTTCTTTAAACAAGGGCAGATTCAAATGTAATAAGCCAAAAGGGATTTTAATTCATATGTCACTAATTTTGGCACATGTTTATCCAAATTTAACAACTCAATATATAACATTTGAAATTATGATGGAGGTTGGTGATACTGCTCTGTGTATTCTACTGAATATATACAGATACTACAGGTGCCATTGTAATCATTTCAAAGCACTTAGGATAAACCAAAAAAGATTTGCATTCAAGCTTTAAAAACATTCATGGCCCTTATTTGCATAATTTTGAACATATTGAATATTCCAAATGGGATAGACAACTTTCCTACTATGTGTATTACCAAGCTCAGTTTGACATTTGTAGCATGTGCGGTGTGGGAGAAAAGCCCTTCACAAAATGTTGGCATTGAACAAATGAATTGATGAATGAATAAATACATGAACATAAATAAAGATATGCTATGTGCCACAGCACACACACATAAACAAAAACAAAAAAACTTGGAAGGAACAGTCAGCCATGTGCCATGGCACACAGATGAAATTATACCAGTTGATGACATATATACAACCATTGAAACAAAAACAGACTGAAAAAGAACTCAATTTTAAACTAGAAAAGCAGATTTGCTTCAAAGCAAAACTGTGTGCCTTTAAAAGTTGTAAATATTAAATGCTACAAATTTTATCCTTTCATACTTCACATTACATTAAGCTTATGGCTGAATGCAAATTAAAAAGTCCAAATGACCTTGACCTTTGACCTTTACATGTCACATGTAAAGTGCAGAGTGTTACAATATCCACAATTTAAGCCCAACATGAACCAAATCGGATGAAAAATGACCAAGTTATGACAAGATGAAACTACTTTCAAAGGGCCAAGTGACCTTGATCTTTGCCCTTTTGAGGTGACATGTTCTCAAGAAAATGTACAGTGTTGCAATACCTACAATTTGAGTCCAACATGATTAGAATTGGATGGAAATTGGCCAAGTTATGCCTGGATGAAACTTTCAAAGGTCCAAATGACCTTGAACTTTAGAGGTCACATGTAAGTTTCTGAAACATGCAGTGTACAATAGCTACAGTTTGAGCCCAACATGATCAAAATTGGATAAAAAATGATCAAGTTACGGCTAGAAGAAAGCCACCATGGAAAGTGGCCTCTGACCTTGAAATGACCTGTCACCTCGAGATGACATCTACCTGAAGTGAACCTTGACCTCAAAAATGACATTTTGGCTTAAAATTGACTTTTGACCTTGACATGAACTTGATATTTGAGATGACCTTTACCTTGCAATGATCGAACTCCTATACACTCCGAAAGACATGCTTTCTGCAGCTGTAACAATAAGCAGAGAAAGAGGCTAGCTTACATGTGTACAATTGATAAATTTCTCAAATACTGCCCAGGGTTTTGCCAATGTGACACTACAAACTACATGCTGGCTGTCACAACATCTACCTGCTACAACTGGCCTTTCTGTACATCTCAGTCAATCCCCCTTGCCAGGGTCACTGGCCTCAGGTTCAGCTGCCATATTGTTGGTACAAACTTATGTGCACTAAAAGGTGTGATGGAAACCTTTTTCAGGGTTCGCACAGGTCCTTGAAGTGCTTGAAAGTACTTGAATTTGCTACATTCATTTTCAAGACCTTGAAAATCCAGAATTTTGGACAAAGGTCCTGGAAAAGTCCTTGAATTTTAGTTTTAAGCATCACCCAATGAGGCAAGTTGCCAAGGAATATGAATATTTTCCACAAAATTTGGCATTTATGAACTTGAATTACAGTAAGATTAACACATTCTGTTGTCATTTTCCTTTGAAGTGGCTGGCAAATTCCATTTGTCAAAATGTAACACTGCAAATTACAAAGTATCTTTTTGCTTTTAACCCCCATTTAACCCATGTAGGTTTGACAGTTCTTATCAAATCAGGCCTAACCAATTATGTGAGCCTTATTTACATATACAGCCTACTTTCTGGGACAAATACACTGTATTAAACATACAGGTAACAAAGTACACCACCTTCCTAGAAAAGAAACTGGGACATTCTTGTGAAAAATGTGCATGGGGATAAGTACATCTTCAGGTCTAATTTTACCCATATGTAGTTGTAGCAATTTTTTAGACTATATAGAGTCAATTTCAGGAATACAACCCATACTGGCTGTAGGCCTACATAAGTCACAGTAAACTCGTAAAATAATCCATATTGAATTTATCTTTAAAAGGACTTTCGGTTACATGATCCACATATAGGCTTCTTTGTAAGTTTGTGGAAAGTCTACTGCCTATTTCAAAAATTAAGTCTGATTCGTACATGGTTGGAATGAATAATAAATGTGGAATAAGGTGCATTGGTCTTATTAGTAAAGGGTTGAAAAGTGATGATTCAAACAATTTGTTTGTTGTGTTCTTTTGGTTGATATGGTCCTTGAAAACTTGATTTAAGTGCTTGAAAAAGTCCTTGAAAGTCCTTGAATGTACTTTCCACGAACCTGTATGAACCCTGCTTTTTACCATTGACACTATTCGAAAGACTTATTTGATTTTTCCTCAATGTGATACCTTGAATGTGCATCTTATATCTGTACCTTGTGGCCACCCACCTGCTGTGTGACCTTGAAGTGCAAAATTTGCTACAGTGAGCACTAAGAGTGTGGCACTTCAAGTTTCTGGGAAATAATTGGTATAAATTTATCAATCCCATGTTAGTATTAGCAGTCAAATGCTGCTAAAACTTCAAAATGGCTATTAAATGTAGCAAATGGCTGCCAAAGTTTCAAGAAAATTCTACCTTTTTGTGTTAAAATTTTACCGATTTGAAGCCTGTGTAGATCTTTCCTAGAAAAATTGGAATTTTGGTTTTGACTTTAAAATCCTAGTGCTAACCTAGCAACCAACTAGGAAAGATGATTTGCTGCATAGCAAATCAGTGTGTGTGTCCTCAAAGCACATTGGTATGGCAATGTACAACTATTCCATAACACAGGAGTAGAAGTTGAAATGGCATCTCTATCTATTATAGTGTTGAAGATATTCAAGATTGAAAATTTCAGATACTGCTAATTAGCATAATTTAAATTGGTACAACTTTTGTTTTAAATTCATTACATGCACAATGGTCAATAAGCCCCTAGTACAAGTTGAAATGACATCTATGTTTATAATAATTTTGAAGATATTCAAGTTTTAAAATTTCCAATGCTGCTAATTAGCATAATTTAAATGGCTGCAACTTTTGCTTTAGATTCATGAGATGCGCAATGGTCAATAACCCCCTAGTAGAAGTTAAAATAACATCTCTATCTATAGTACTTTTGAAGATATTCAAGTTTTAAAATTTCCAATGCTGCTAATTAGCATAATTTAAATGGCTACAATTTTTGTTTTAAATTCATTAGATGCGCAATGGTCAATAACCCCCTAGTAGAACTTGGAATGACATCTCTATCTATTATACTTTTGAAGATATGCAAGATTTAAAATTTCAAATACCCCTAATTTGCATAATTTTAAACCTCATCATTCCTCTGTATAAAATGGTCAAACTCCTTCTATGGAGGTACAACCATGCCAAGTTTGGAGTTTCTACGTATAATAGTGTCCAAGAAAAGTGTCGGAACAAATTTGCTGAGAGAGAGAGAGAGAGAGAGAGAGAGAGAGAGAGAGAGAGAGAGAGAGAGAGAGAGAGAGAGAGAGAGAGAGAGAGAGAGAGAGAGAGAGAGAGAGAGAGAGAGAGAGAGAGAGAGAGAGAGAGAGAGAGAGAGAGAGAGAGAGAGAGAGAGAGAGAGAGAGAGAGAGAGAGAGAGAGAGAGAGAGAGAGAGAGAGTGGTGTCTTGACACACACACACACACACACACACTTCAATAATGCCAAAATGATATTTTTTCACCTAAGCCTATTAGGCATACAGTAATTCACTGTAAAATAGTGTAAGTGTTCAGTACAGAGAATCTTGTATGCCTGTGAGTGAGCTAGCATTTGTTTGTCTAGTGGGATCATTGGTGGTAGGGAAAATCACAAGAGGTTGGAAGTCATGAGCAATTTACCCTACCAACAACCAATTCTTAATGAGAGAAAATTAGTAACTCGCTTCCCAGCCATGTACATGTAGATTTTGTTTAATATTCTGTTTAACCGTTTTCCACTTAAACTGGACAAAACTACCTGGTGGTCAATTTTATTTATGTCATCTGCTGCAGTGTTTTCAACAATTTCAACAGTAATAAACAACAATTTGACCGAGAATCCTAGATGAGACCCATCAAAATCACATACCCAGGTCAACAGGTCTCCTTGGCATGGGTTGGGCTCTACGTTATATATTGCTTTGAAATAAAGACCTGTATATCCATGCACCATGGGATGTAAACACAATGTAGAAATGCTGCTGCTATACAAGGACTTTCACAAGTAGCAGGTTGGAGTTGGCATAGCAGAGGATCATCATGATCTTGTTTATTTTGTTGTTGTGGTTGTTGTTGTTTGTCTTTTTTAAGAGTATCTTGTAAAGATGAAGGTAAAGTATTGTGTAGAAGTTCTTAAATTGAAATTTTTCTTTTAAATGTGCTGGATTTTTTTTCATGCATATTTTAATGTTTGATCTCTGAAGGGTCAAGACAGTGTGAATAGATTACCTTGGAATCATAAAGAATAAAATAACTTGGAAATGATTGTTTGCTTGTCAGACTGCCTACAGGGGACATGAGGTGAGGAAAGCACCCAAACCATTCAGACCAGGGCATATGAATGCTACAGCAGGTAAACTGGCCAGCCCCCCACACATCAGAGCACTGAAGATATTCTACGGAACTCAGACTGGAACAGCAAAGGTGAACTGACTCTTGAGTGCTGATTGTCTGTCAAACTATGGCATAATATTAGCATTTAGTTAAAAACCAATGAATACAAAGTGGAGCGTGTGGTCCATGTGTTGTGAGGCCAAGTAGAAGTGTGCTATGTATGTTTCCATGGCACATATAAAGACACCATACATGTAGTATATAAGGTACACAGGTACTTGTCTGATTTCCAATACACCACAGGGAGTCTGTCATCTGAGACCAGTGCAAAGACAGACTACCTGCCTTAAAAGACCAGGCCTTTAGGACACTTCACACAGTCGTCGTGATGGGACTAATGCTTCCAGTGCAGCACCTGTGTGCAGGCCGCACTATTTTGCCCTTTCTTTGAGATGGGGGGCCCTTGTGGCAGTGTGTTTAATGGCCCTTGTCTTTGTGGAGACAACTGGTTGGAAAGATCTAAATGTAGTCTGTTGATCCTTTCACATTTTACAGGTCACATGACATCTAGTTCAACGTTTTTGAATGAATTCAATAGTAACATTCTTTTATGTTTACATGGTTGTCAAGGCCTGTTAGCCAATCAGAATGCTACTTTGTAGGTCATTAGCCAACCACGACCTGGGAAAAATGCACTACGACCTGTAGATAGAAATCAGTTTAATAAAGATTCGTTTCTGTAAAGTGTTGTTTTTGTTGTTATTTTAGCAATTTATGCAAGTTTCCTTTGTAATTTATGATATTTAGTTCCCTGCTAAGCAGAAATTAAACCATTTAGATTCTGGCACTTTTTAAAGAAATAGTGAAAGTAGTGCCAGCCATAAAAAATTGTCTGCTACAATGGATTCTCATCATGTGGTAAAGGATTTTCAACTGGGGGAAATTGTCAATCACCATGGAAGACATGGCATTGTTGTTGACATAAAATGTGACCTGGGTTACCCAACGTTTCTGGTGGAAGACATGGAAACTGGCGCAAAAAAGTGGGGTACAATTTTAGACCTGGAAAGAAGAAAAACTGATGGCACATTGTCAAGTGGAGGCATTCTGCCAGAATTGTTTGCTGACTGGGATAATATGTCCGAATTCTTGGTAGATGTTCCCAAACCAAGCCGTTTCAAGTCCCTTTAAAGTGATGAAGAACTTGACGACCTTGCCAATAGTTGTACAGAAAAGTCAACTGACAGACAGACAGACAGGTTGGGCTGTGAAAATTCTTCGAGGTACCAGAGTTGTTTCTTTTTTTCGCTTCGCAAACGCCATGTTTGTTGACATGGGAAGTGCGCCACCTATTGGCAAATGTGGGACTCAAACATGTTTGGTTGCCTCACAGACAACTTTTTCTATGCTGTAGTTGTTGTGTTTGTTACTGATTAAAAACGTGAATCCCCAACACTTACTTACATTCTGTTTGTGGTTTAGGTTAGAAAGTTTACGTTCCGAGTGAATAAATGACCCGTCAACATCTAGTCATTCCACAAAGAAACAAAATACACGATCGCCAACAAGCACCTGCCATGCTGTTTCACACTCAGATACTGAATAAAGGGACCAGTTAGTTATTAGTGTGAAAGTAGGCGTTCACATTTGCTGCTAGGTGGCGCACCTAAAATCGTTTTAAAAATAAAGTCTCCTTCTATTGAACATGTGTCCAACAAATGAACGAATAATTGAATGGAATTTTAAAATGTAATGTCATAAAAAATTATTCACATGTTAAACTAAAAAATAAAGATAAATCAGCGATGAAAACACAACCCCCCAAAATGCATTCAATGTAAATGAAAATGTGTGTACATATGTGACCCGAGATAAAAGCCTCTTTTAAAGTCTGTATATTCTCAGTAATTGCAGTCTTATTTAGGTCCTTGTAATTTTTATCTAGAAAGGCTTCTTGAAAGTGGGAAGGATGTAACATTTGAAACACTTCCAACCGATCAGTGGGCAGATGTACTTCATCAATTTTTTGGTGCCTTAAGAAAGAAAGATGGCAGTGGCTACTCTAGAGCATCATTAATTAATATCCCGGCATCACTGAATAGACATCTCACCTCTCCACCGTACAAAAGAAACATTAACATTACACGTGATGTTGCATTCCAACAAACATCATGTTTTTGTTGCTCTATTAAAGCAAATAAAGCGTGATGGTCGAGATAAATCTCAACACAAAGAACCCATATCACCTGCCCATATGGAAAAGTTATATTGCAGTGGTTTCTTGTCAAACAAACATCCAAAGAGCTTTCAAAACAAAGTATATTCTGAAATAGCATATCATTTTGGCAGACGAGGACGTGAGGGTCTCTGTGAGCTTAAAAAGGATAGTTTTGCAGTTGCAAAAGATTCAGTTGAGATGGAATATATGTGTATGCCACTTACAATGAGAAGGATAAAACCCACTTTGGAGTAGATAAAGAAAAACAAAAAAAGGCAATTATGAGTGCTCAACCAGAAGACCCTCGATGTCCTGTCTACAGCTATAAATTGTATATGATTTATCAAAACTTGATGATTGTGAAACAGTGTTCCAAAGGCCTATGTCCAAACCTGTTTCAGAAAATGACAAGATATGGTATTATAATGCACCTCTAAGGCATAATACACGTGGTTGCATCATGTCAAATATCGGCAAAGCAGCTGGTATCGGTAAAATTTATACAAATCACTGTATCCGTGCAACAACTGCAATTGTACTGCACCAGGCAGGAATGGACTCGGACTCCATCACGCATACTACTGGTCACCGATCTACTGACAGTCTGAAACATAATATTAGTGGGCCTTCAGAACTACAGAAGAAAACTGCATCTGAAATCCTGCACAACTACAGTGATAGCATGATGCCAATGTCTGTAAATACACATGAGCCAGCAAAGTCTTCAGGGATTGATACCATTCAAGACAACCATGTAGACCTATCAATGATCCATCACCTGTGATAAATGCACTTACATCTGCAAACATTTTAGCAATGCCTAACTTTATGGAGTCCCTCTTTTCTGGTGGAAACTTTACCAACTTCACCTTCAATATAACCTTAAATGCACCAGAACACAATTAGACTGTTATCTAGGGGTACTCGCACTTTAATGCATGGTGTATATTAAATGCTATATGCCTGACATCAACATTTTAATAGACATTGAAGAAAATGAATTTAGAACATTATCATCATTATTAACATCTGAGATGAAAATGTCATTGTGTTTGGCACGATAACTTATTGTAGTTAATTGCTGGTGCTGCTGTTATTATTAAAATGATTATAAAGGGATGCAGTTTTCATTTTCTCCTTTTTCTGCCAAGTGATTTAACATAAACTATTATTCTATACTTTGCTCATACTCATGCTGCAACTCTTTTCTCATTTTGTGAAGTTATTTATGTTACCGGGTATATTTACTTTGTGTATCCAGATATGATTTACACTGTTTCACAAGAATGAATGATCCCTTTATATTCGTCTGCATGAAATGTTATGACCAGCTACAGCAGTTCCTTGCAGATTATAGGATCATAATGTGTCAAAGCAGCGGAAATCCATCTCACTTGGATTCATTCCACCAATATTTTAAATTTGAATGTCTCAATCAACGCCCAATAAATGTAATCATAGTATGATCCCCAGTGCTCAGATGTGCTGCGTAGATATACTTAATGTTCGTACTTGTAGATACACTTAATGTTCGTAGTTTTTTGCTGCAAAACGGCACTTCACAATATCCATACACAGTTCATAACAAAGGAGAGTGACTTAGCCATGTTTGACAAGGCCAGTGTGGAGCCTGTGAAACGCATTGAAAATGGGTAAATTTTAGAGTGAACTTCACTGAAAAAGAAAAGAAAAGACTTTAATACTCCCCATCAAGTCATTGTGGGGATTCTATGACCTCCGCCGGGTGCCATGACCTCGGCGCTGCGCCCATCGGTCATGGCACCGACATCGGTCATAGAATCCCCACAATGACTCGATGGGGAGTATTAAAGTCTATAATAAACAATTTGAATGAGATTTGCAGGTGAGACCTCCCCAGATAACATGCCCCAGGTCAACAGCTGTCACAAACACAGCTTGAGCATTCCGTGCTCAACTGTGCTCAGGAAGGCTGACTCAGTCATGATTCAAAGGGGAAAGGTCTAAACAATTTGTATCCCCGCTCCCAGGCTAAACACACTTGGGTGGGGGGGTTATACTGTTTTCAGTTTGTCTGTGTATCTGTAGACTGTTTGCTGACTGTCTGTAGACTGCTGACTGTCTATAGACTGTTTGCTGTCTGTCTGTAGACTGTTTGCTGTCTGTCTATAGACTGTTTGCTGACTGTCTGTAGACTGTTTGCTGACTGTCTGGAGACTGCTTGCTGACTTTCTAGACTGCTGACTGTCCACAAAAACCACAACTTCTCAGGGCTGATATAGCGGGCTGCACATCTATTAATTGCTTGCTCTTTTGCTTGCCGCTTGGGACAACTCGAATCATTTTTGGATAAGTAAAATGATGTTCATTGCCCACAGTGGACACCAGGAAATCATCAAGGTGAAATAATCACTCTGCACTTCTCTGGATGCTTACAATCTTTGATAATAAAAGTGTGTGTGTTAACACACATTTTTCTGTTTTTCCTGAAATTGTTTCTTTCTTTCTCTCTCTCTCTCTCTTTCTTTCTTCTTTATCAGCCAATTTGTCCGACACTTTTCGAAACTATTATTCATAGAACCTCCAAACTTGGTATGATTGTACCTCCATACCAGGAGTTGAACCCTTTTATGCAGAGGAAGATGTTTAAAATTATGCAAATTAGGGGCATTTGAAATTTTAAATCTTGAATATCTTCAAAAGTATAATAGAAATTTCATTCCAACTGCTACTATAGGGTTATTGACCATTGCACATCTAATGAATTTAAAACAAAAGTTGTAGCAATTAAGATTATGCTGATTAGCAGCATTTGAAATTTAAAACTTGAATATCTTCAAAATTATTATAAATATAGGTGTCATTCCAACTTGTACTAGGGGTTGTTGACCATTGCACACCTAATGAATAAAAAACAAAAGCTGTAGCAATTTAAATTATGCTAAGTAGCACCATTAGAAATTTTAAATCTTGATTAACTTCAAAGCTATAATAGAGATGCCATTCCAACTTCTACTCCTGTGTTATGGATAAGTTGTACATTGCCATACCAATTTGCTTTGAAGATACAGATTTGCTATGCAGCAAATCACCTTTTCTAGTTTTTTTCTATTTTTGTGTTGATGGAGGGAGTAAGTAAAGTTACTTGAAACAAAGCTACATGGTAAGCAATGCAGTCTGTGATTACACAAAACAGAATGAATTTTTTTTTAATGTGAGAGGATGGTCATTAACAGTGCAAGTAATTCATCTGTCATAAAAGTAGCTGCAAACATTATTTTATGTGCTCTACATTGTATTATACAAACAATGCAGGGGTGCCCATGTGTTATCGATGGTTATCAGTCCCAGGACATCAGTAACACATGAGGCACCAGCCAAGTGTGTTATTAATCTCCAAGGACTGATAACCTTCAAATGACACATGGGCACCCTGCCATTGTTTGTATAAAAACCTGCTGGTACTTAGGGACCTGTGTCAACTGTCCGGGCAACCTTCTCTACCAAGCTCCATCTTTGACTCAACCGGACTCTTGACTGCTGTGCCTAGAGTTGACACTTAATTCATAGCCTGGGAGCGACTTCAGTGTCTGATTGTTATGATGCCCACCTTCTGAATATTAGCAGAACTCAATGAAGAATGACAACAATGATATAACTTTAACAGTAACAATATATTAACAATCAAGATCAGTGCAAAGTAGGTAAACTCATCTCCAGTGGTATTCAACAGTTAAACAGTCTTAGGTAAATCCTAATACCTGGTGACATTATCCACAGTTACTGTCCCACAATTCCAAGTCCTATGGCAGGTGCCAAATGATCTGGTACAAATCCCGCAGAGGTACGGTTTGGTTCCATTGTTGTACTGAAAGGTGTGGTGCTGATCCAATCCCACAGAGGTTTAGTTTGGTTCCAGTGTGGTACAATTAACATCAAATATGCAGTGGTACCTGCTCTACAGACCACCTCTCGTTAAAGAACGCACCAGTTTTTAAGACCACCATTTCAAGACAATGGCCTTCAATTTCTTTGTAAGCTCACCTGCAGTGAAAGACCACCGGCCATATGTGACCACTTTTATCTGGCTTTAAGGATGGTCTTAAATAGCAGGTACCACTGTACCAGACCATTCGAAGATACTGTCCACACTCCACAGGTACAATGTAAAAATGGGTATCTATCTCACTGGAAATAACAATGGCTCACAGTCCCACTGGCTTGACCTCAAACAGCTTCTGTTAGATCTCCAAATTCTCTCCTCCAGTCAGGAAAATATCTCTTCATATATATATATATATATATATATATATATATATATATATATATATATATATATATATATATATATATATATATATATATATATTATATATATATATATACAGAGATATATATATATATATATTATATATATATATATACAGAGAAATCTCCCCATTATTCCAGAGTTTTCCAAATAGTCACACATCACAGTGCATTGAGTGAGACCTGCCTCTGATCTTTCTAGATCACCTCCAAAATGTGTACAGACAGTACAGTGAAATGAGTCGTATGAATGTAGGTCAGCACTTTGTTTACAAGCTGCCTGAGAGTCACCCAAACAAGGCAGGCAAACTCTGTGACCTGGTACACACTCAATGAGTACAGTGACCTTTAGAATCAAAACAGCCAGGCATACCCACATTCATAGCACTGATACAGTATCGCTATTCTGGGGCCCACTGTCGCCAATAACTGGTGATGTCAAGCCATTGTATTTACATTTTTAGGTAATGCTGACATTGGAAAAACCCATTATATATTTTACATTGTATTCATTTGACAAATTATCCTTCCGTTAATGTTAATCACACATATATTTTGGAAACCACCTCTTCAAAATATTCAGTCAGGACTAGCCCAGTTGCTTGGCTGCCATTTTGAAAATTGTGGATTCCAGCCCTAATGGTTTTTAAATGAGGATAGTAATAGGACGATCTTGGGGGATTAATAATACATTGTATTTGAAAGTAAATTTTAAATTTTAGAAATATTTCAGAGCATCAATAATGATATGATATATGCTGTGTCTGCAATTCACTTTGATATCCAAATAAAATGTATTTTTGTGCAACTTCCCCCCCCCCCCAATGCATTGCGCCATGTTCAAAATGGTACCAATGTGCATGAGTTGTATTGCCAGGGTATCGTGTCGTATTTGGACTTGTAACTAACAATAACCTTGCTGGCAGATTAATGTTGAGATAGTAAGTCATGTTTTAAAAGTACTTTAACGACCGTTTGCCCTGGTAACTTGGGAGAACGTACACCTGGAACCTAGCGAAATATTATGATATTCAATAATGATCACCAAACAATTGGGGCTCTGTTTCAAGGAACATATGTGGCTATGCAGTTATGCTGTTTTTCCAGCCCAAGTAAACTCTCCAGACAATTTGAAATAAAATGCTGTTTGAGTTGACTTTACTGCAAAATAATGGCACATGCCGGCCAGTTTCTCGATAAAATCTTTCGGCCAGGGTTGATTAAACCTTATTAGGAAAGGGTGGCTTGAAACTTTTTTTTAAGCTTCATAAAATTTATTTAGAGGCTGGCTTTTACAGTAGGATCAGTTGAGCTTCCGGAACCATCCATACATTTCTGTTATGCCTTAGGTAACTTGGGAATTGGTTCAAACATGTTTAAAATGGATATTCTTTCCCTTTTACACATTACCTCCTTTGACGTCAGTTTAATTTGTTACCTGGGCACAGCCGGAAGCACTTGTTTTATAATATAAGCTTATTATAATTACATACAAAGATGTGCTATTAATCTGTACAAAGTGATTTTACCTGTAACAAGGATTCCTCAGGAGAAAACAAAATCAGGCCCTTGTTGCATCACCTGTTGAGGAAAAATGTAACCTGTTTTAGGGTGTGTTATTGATCTTGATCACCATGTGTTATTGATAATTAATACATGGCCCAGAATAACCATTAACCGATCAGCACTCACCTTTGCACCTTATTATTATAAGCGTATATTTTAAAGCATGAGAACCTGTGGGGAGAAGAATATACAAACTCAATATGTTGTGCTCTGCAGGTTCCGTTTTTCTAAACTTGGCTTTTTACTTGCCTGTTGCAGCATTTTGCCGAAGTCTTGCGAGCTGAAGCCCTTGGCAAGTCCCTGAAGGCTGAAGTGGTGGACATGAAGGATTACGACCCAGATGATCAGCTGTCGGAGGAGGTAGGCATTCTGGATTGTCTTGGACACTGGCGCCCTACCACTCACACTGTACATTTTGTTATTTTTTATAAGTGTATCAGAAATTGTGCAGTTTAAAATTTTGTGTCTTACATTTAAAGGGGGGAAAAACCCAAAGTTGAAATTTTAGAAATGAAGAGTTCTCAAAACATGAAAGTTAAACAAAAAAAGTTGAAAGTTCAAATTTTTGGACTAAAATTGATGTGCATTTGCCTTGAATTTTGTAGGCATGAAGGGATGCTGGTCATTTCAGGGCATTATAATGATGACTACACTGAACAAATGAAACAGTTGACTATTGTGCAGAAAAGATAATTCCTTGTTTGTGATATAGTAATATTCACAGTCAGACGCTTTAGGCATGGACTGACATTTGATCAGTCTCAACAGGTACACCACTGGCCCCCCTCCACCCCCAGGGAAAAAGAGCTTCCCCATGTAAGCAAAGTCATGAAAAGTGTGGCTTACTTCCATGTCAAATGAAAATGAATGGGCAACATTTACTGGGCTCTCACCATAATTTTTTTTTCCAGTTTCCAGTTGCAATTTCATGGATCACTTTTGATTACGTAAATCATATATAGTTAAAAGTACAGCACCATGTACCTTCCCCGCCCCCACCCTATAACATATTATCTGTACGTTTCTGAAAATGATTAACCATCCCCAAGTGAAAATCTTTGTCAAGCACTGCCAGGAAAGTCTGAGGACAGCTTTACTTTGCATAACAGACAGTCAGTCTCACAGTGTACCTGCCACGGTCTCTCAGACATCAGTGAAATAAACTTCACTTCCTAAGATGACCACTATCCATGTCTTGACATTCTGAAAGTGAACGTTGGAACAAATGAAAATGTTGTTGAGAATGAGTTCATGAACACGTGTAATTCTGACCATTTGATTCAGCAGCTTTCTGTTGGCTGACTTGAGTACAATGTGCCCCAAGTAGCACTGGACCAGTGCTGACTTGCAGCGTTTTTGTCATGTGCTACACATGAGGCAAATATGAGACATGAATGAAAGGCCTTTTAATGAGGAAGTTGAATCAGTGATTAAGGTCAGCAGAACTTTTGTTGTAAGTTGTCCTGGCAGAGTTAATGCATTTTCTGCTGTGCTACAGCTGGCAAACACAAAATATTCCATTAACAACTGACAATGGAGCAGGGTAATAATGGCCATCTGCAGCCATATACTGATCAGTTTCATTTCCAGCCAGTCTGGCCCTGGCCTTGCTGCCTCCACTAATCCAGTCTCAGCTGAGCCATTTTTGTCAAATGTCATCTGCTGAAATGTTACTTATTAAAATTTTTGTCTTTACAGAAAATATTGTGAATGAATATTTTGGGTGAAACCTACGAGGGCAGAGCATCCAAGGTTAAGAGGTTTTCTTTGCAGCTTCAAGCTGGCTGTAAGGGAAACCATTACCTTGATCTTCATTCCAGGAGATGAGGTCCTATGCAGGCCCACTATGTGTACGTGTGTTTGTTATTTTCTGCTGCTATTCTATTTGCAGGCAGATGGACACAACGTCTGTGTATTCATCATTTCCACATACACTGATGGGCAACCACCAGAGAGCGCTAGGTGGTTCTGTAAGTGGCTGGAGGAAGCTGCATCAGACTTTCGTGTTCAGAAATCTTTACTGAAGGGCCTGAGATATACAGTTGTATCCCTTGGCAATTCTTTGTACAAGGACTCATTCGCTGTGGTAGGTACCCTGGCACTGGACCATAGTGTATGTTTGTTTTTGTCTCCTGCTACAAGGAAGTGGTTGGCAATCTGTTTTAGAAGGGAATTCTGTGTTACCATGAGCACACAACAAATGATTGGGGAACTTAAATCCAGGGGTTGACATTGTATATCTTTGGTGCCAGTGTTGGAGAAAATACCTGTGCTGTTCACATGGTTTACACCCACTGATATTAACTGATAAGGCCTTGCCCACGTCCAACCCTGCTGCATTGTCCTTTAAAGCAAACAAACATTATAATCTTTATTAAGTTACCCAAAGTCTAAGTACAAACAGGTAAATACAAAATATTTAGGTACTCTAGTTATACATATAGATAGATTAGTGGGTAGTCACTGAGTTTGTCTTGTCAAGTAAAAAGTATTAACTGTTTGAAAGCCACACTAACTTGATCACTTCCAGTAAATACTACGTTTGGTAGCATTTGAAAGTTCAGAATTTCATATTTCCTACTGGTTAAATTTGACTGCAGTGTGGTTAATCAAGGTCAAACATCACTGTTTCAAAGGTTCTAGATGTCATTGAGATGATTGTTTTCCTATCTAGCGGCTGATTTAGTCAGATTGTCAAATGGCCTAAAAGAAGACTGTATGCTGGAGAGTGGTCCCCTGGATCTTGGGTATTGCTCAGATCCTCACTTCTCCTGGGACCTCCATGCAGGGCTTAAGAATGGGTCGTTTTATGATTGTATGGACACTGGTCCTGATAAAAATAGCAAAATCTGGCTCTTCATGTTGTTAAAGTGTAGAAGCTTTCATATTTTCATTGGAATAAGACTTAAAATTATTTTATGAAGCATTCTGTTATGATTACAAGAGGTACAGAATGAAATTGACTGTACATTAAGATCTGATGAAGGTAGTCTTGTGCCTGTTCAACATTAGCACATTGGAAGAGTTGTTTAAGCTCTGTGGACCACAGGTTGCAGAGCTTATGTGATCATTCATGTCTGCCCATCCTGCCACCTGTCTCTGTCAGTAAACTTTTGCTGGTGAGTATGATACAGTACACAGTTTTCAAGGTAACCCCATATAACTTTTAGGACTTATCAAGTGCATGAAAATCTACATCAAGTTTGATATGGGCAGTGCCCGGGCCACCTATAGTGGTGTGTAATATTTTGGCCAAAATGATAAAATCGAAAGAATCCTACTTTTAGCTCAGCTCACTTGTCCGTAGCTACGCTTATCTTATGGTCCTTCGTCCATCGTCTGTCTTCTGTCGTCCGTAATCAGTCATCAACAATCGACTTCTTCTCCAAAACCCTCATCCAGATGCACTTCATACTTGGTCGCAATGTAACTTGGGTGTGTCCCTACCAAGTTTGTTCAAAAAGTCATGTTCCAGTGATTTTTGGATTTTTAAAAAAATTTTTTGGTTCTTTTGGGGGCAAATCTTAAAAAAATCTTCTCTGAAACAACTCACCCAATTGCTTTGATATCACACAGAAACACTCCGAGGGACTCCTAGTTCCTAATTTGTTCACAGGTGGTGTTGCTATTTTTACAATTTTTCGTGTGTTTTTATCTGTGGCAAAGCCACAGATATTACAACCAGTTTTGGCGGCCATCTTTGTTTACGTGTTGCTTGGCAATGCCCCCAAAAATTGGGGATATCCAAGTTTCTGAACGGGAATTTGAAGGTCAAGGCCCAATTGTTGAGGTTACGGGTCTGAAGAGCTTGAAAAGAATTATTTGTAAGTCCTCAATTAATTCAATTTAGTTGAAAACTTGATGCGAAGTTGATATATGGGTCAAGGGCCGCTCTCAGAAGTCTGAAAATATCCACTTGTTGCTCATTAGGGGATCGTTTCACCCGAAAAAACGCGCCTCTGTGTCGTGAAGAAAATGTAGCTGCAGGTCGTTTGTTAATTTTTGGGGTACATCTTTTAATAAGAGGCTTTTTCTTATCTGTGTGTACACAAGTGTTCTAATATAAGTGCGTAATTATCCAACCTTAATGCTAGTACAACCCTGCCACCGGAGACAAAGCAACTTTTCCAAGACCAAGCGATCACCAGTGGGCGTGGCGTATGCAGTCAGAATAACATGCCTACGCACATCGCTCCATGTGTTGGTCGAGGTTCCGCTTGTGTTTACATCGGCCATAACGAAAGAAAGAGCATAATAATATCAAATTTGACTTTTGGTTAAATTTTTGGGTATATCTTTTTATGAGAGGCTATTCATATTTGTGTTTGCACACAAGTTCTAAGAGAAGTGCGTAATTGTCCAACCAAGGTGCGAGTACGGCCATGCCACCGGACAGGAGGGAACTTTCCCCAAGACCAAGCGATCACCTGTTGGCTGTTGCGTGTGCAGTTCAGTCGTGTGCACATCGCCAATTTGGGAAACAATCACATTTTAGCCCTGGGATTTTAGCATTACAGCAAGGCCTTTGTGTACCAATATTTATTGGTATATGAAAAATATATATATATATATATAACTTTGCTTTTACCCAAGTTTACAGTTTCAAGGCAGACTTTGTTCGAAAACTTCGGCATATGTTACCGCAAAACAGAATGGGAAGACGGGCTTCCGCTTCCCTGAAGGCTGAATGAATTAACCCAAATTCTTGAGTTTGCACATCTGGGTATACAAAACGGAGATGTACGGTCATCTGTTTGCACGAGGACGAATCTGGTGATTGTTGTGTCGAACTCTTTGGATTGCACAGACAAGAAAGAAAGACCAAAGTTTAATATAGAAGGCATATCAGTGCACTGTCCGCATAGAATGACAGAATCTGTTGTATTCTAGCAACGGTTAGAGTATTCAAACGATTGCAATTTCACCGCAACCCAAATGAGGCCCCAGCATACGCATGCAAAGCGAGAGCCGATCAATATTTCTGCGTGTCATGGGGCTCCCTTTGGGATGTAGGATATTAAATCAATTGAATGGAATTGAAATAAAAAGTACCTGTACATAAGCATACTTGAGGCCTCCCACCCCCCATGTCAAAATATTGTGAAATTAACCGCTGAATTAGAGCACTGCAGGCTTTAGATATTATAATGAATTTGTAAAGAAAATTAACATATTTCTTCATTGACTACTCTGGGAGATTGCCATATTGACATGCACAAGTTTCAACATGTATCATTTTTCATCTTTCACTGTCTTTTACCCACCACATGTCATCCAACGAGGAAAGGATGCCAGACAAAGATATATTTGAAGCGATTCTGTAATATATTTGAAGTGTGAAAGTTTAGTTTTATTTAATTAAGATGCAAGAGAGGCCAACACTCAAACATATACTTTTAAATCAATCAACCAATACAATATACAAATTACAATATATTTAAATAGATTGAAAGCTAATTGCCTCCATGAAAATTTTGTTTGAATCATCAAAAAGATGCAGTGCCAGTGTAATGATTGTCAAGAATAATTTTTGTTTATAATTTTCAAGAATTTGTCAGAAAAACATTAAATAATTTTTGGAATTCAATAGAATGTTGATATATCAGATAACTCAACTTAAGTACATCAAATCACATTGTGATTCAGAGATTCACCGTTTGTAAAAACTAAAAAAAGAATCCCTACCTACCTACCTACTCTACTTTTGTGCTTCGCTGCAACAGGAAACACGACATTTGTTTTAGGCCTCACCATCGCTATTTGCCTGTCCAGGACTCCGCAGAATAGAAGTGCCAATATCTTATAACATTACAGTCTTGTATTGAAGTTCCTGAATAAAGTTGCCACCTGGAATGTGTCTTTCTGACTCACTGTCGCTTTTTGGCTCAGCTGACCTACCAGTCGGGTTGAGATATTAAAAAAACTCAGTCATCCATGGCTTCTGTCTGTCCATTCACAATTTACCTTTTTTGACTTCCTCTCCAAAACAGCCAGCCAGATTCACTTCAAACTTGGTGGCTATGTACCTTGGGTGGGTCTCTACCCATTTTGTTCAAATAGTCACACTCCAGTGATTTTTAGCCCAGCTGACTTGTCAGTCAGTTGAGCTTATCTTATGGTCCTCTGTCCGTCGTCCTCCGTCCGTCAACAATTCACATTTTCAACTTCTTCTCCGAAACCGCCAGATGCACTTCAAACTTGGGGGATGTGCCTTGGGTGGGTGTCTACCAAGTTTGTTCAAATGGTCACGGTCTAGTGATTTCTGGATTTTTAATGAAGTTTTTGTTCTTTTTTGGGTAAATCTTAAAAAATCTCATTCTCTGAAACCTCTCACCCAATTGCTTTGATATCACACAGGAACACTCCCTGAGACTCCTAGGTCTTAATTAGTGTACCAGGTGGCGCTGCAATTTTTTTCTAATTTTTTAACAAATTTTTGTGTGTTGTAGCTATTTTCGACTTCTTCTCCAGAATCGTCACTCAGACTTCTCTAGGACCATGACTCAGATTAAGCTGAAACTTGGTTGATATGTTCCTTGTAGCAGGGTCAAACAAAGTTGCGCATTATGTGGGAATACCACTGATACCTGATTTTTAACGATTTTTTCAAATTGGGTGCTTATCGGTCAATGCAGCTTTCCTATTGATTACTATGGAAGTCAATGGGCATTCTAATGCTAATTCACATTTTAGACTTCTTCTCCAAAACCGTCCTCCACATTAACTTCGAACTTGGGCCTTTGGTGGGTTTCTGTGAGGTTTGTTCAAATGGTCATGCTCCTGTGATTTTTGGAATTTTAATGATTTTTTTTGTTCTTTTTAATAATGTTCTGTGGCACTCCGCTTATCTGCCGCGGTCCTGGCTAGCTTAGTAGCTAGTCAGGTGGCCTTTAGTACAAAAAAAAAAAAAAAAGAAAAGAAAGCAAGCCCTCATCCCACTGTCGCAACTTTGCGCTCGGCATGCCCACAGCCCGTGCTGATGATGCCACCTGGCAGGGTCATGGGAGCCCTAATAAGGGCTACCTTCTCCCTTCCCTTGCTAAGTGTGTCCTCTATTCTCTTCCGTGACTAATCCTAAGATATTATTCCTACTCTCCCAGCACTGCACCAAGAAGCCTTTCACTGACTCTAAACCAACTCTACTTCCTGGAAAATCTCCCTTCAATCCTAGTATCCATGCTAACCTATCATTCTCTGCCATGTCCCTTACTTGCTCTAAGCTTTTACACTGCCCATCTCTTGTTCTCCATTGTACAAACAGCTGGTCTCGAAGTGCTCTATAACCTGTACACCATGTCATCATATGATCAATGGTCTCATCCACATCCTCCCTACACACCCTGCACTTCCCATTACTCCCATTCGTCCACTTCTGTTTCCTCTTCTCCAGATTGATCACTCCTGCTCTGCCCTGAAACAACAGTCTAGAACCCTTGCTACCATCCCAACATTTAGTCTTCACTGGCTTGTCTACAGCTCTATATGCTTTCAGTCTGCTTTTTTCCTCAACCCCTCTTTTCCACTGCTCTACATGTTTCTCTTGGATCACCTTTCCTATATACGATTTCCACGCCACTTCAATCTTATCTGGCCCTTTCAGCTCGTATTTCTCAGCTAACTTGTCTATTTCTTGAACCCATTTTATCTTTTCACTAACAGCCTCAATGTACGCCTTCCTACACCATCTTTCTTCATTCACCTGTTGCAAATATCCCCAGTAGCCTAGCCTAGCCTTAACTATTCTATTTCTTATTGGTAACCATCCCAACTCTCCCAACACTGCCTCTGTTGCTACACACGGTGGTTCCCCAAGCACCCATTTCCCCATCTCCGTCTGTGCCGTCTCCATCCATTCAATATCCCTCTCACTAATGGCTATTACATCTACCCCATACAACATCCCAGGTATGGCTACACGTTCCCACAGCACCCTTCCTGTGAATGATCTATTGAAGCTGTTCCCTGCTGTGACCTTTATCATACCTTTTGCTCTATTCACTTTCTGTCTGATTTTCTCAACATGGTACTTAAACATTCCCTGTCCTGTGACCTTAATGTTCACCCCTAAATATTCATAATCCTCACCCTCTCCAATTCTGATGACTTTCTCTTGACCCTCTGGTATCCTGAACTTTCCTACCATCCATTTCTCCTCCTGTCTTCACTTCTGCCCCAAGACCATGACCTGACTTTTCTTCTCACTAAACTCTAATCTCCACTTTTCTCCATAGTCCCCTGCTATCCTCAAAAATTCCTGTAACTCTCTACCTGTATCTGCCATTAACACAATGTCATCAGCAAAGAACAACCCTGGTATCTTTTCTCCTCCTATTGTTACTCCTTTATTGCTCTCTATCAGATCAGTTCCCAGTTCTCTCATGTATATTGCAAACAAAATCGGTGATAACACACAACCCTGTTTTAGCCCGATGTCTAACCTTGCCCTGTGAGTTTCCACATCTCCTATACTGAGACTACAATTTATATCTGCATACAGAGCTTTTAAAACTTCCAGAAAGCCACCTCCAAAGCCTAGCCCTTCCATTTTAGCCCACAGTGCATTTCTCCAAACCCTGTTGTAAGCTTTCTGCACATCAAGGAAGGCCATGTACACCTTTCTTTTCCTTTTCCTTGCTATCTCTAGCACCTGTGATAATGTAAACACATGATCAACAACCCTCCTGCCTGGTCTGAAACCATTCTGAATCTCTCCTAAGAAACCCTCCCTCTCCACAACTCTCCCCAGTCTCATGTACATTACACGTGCAAAAATCTTTCCTATATTTGAGGCTAATGCTATCCCTCTGCACTGATCTAGAGTTCTAAATTTCTTTAGTTTGAATCAAATATTTAAACTTCAGTATGCAACACCACCCTACTGATTGAAAAATGTAAAATGGGTTTGATTGCAATAGCATGAAACTGGCTGATACATCACTCATGCCAAAATCAGCTGCACTTGAATGATTCCCAGCACTGGTCCAATGTAACTTTGTTTTCCATGAAGGGTTTGTTTTACAATATATGTTATTTAGTGTAGGCATGTGAAGTGAATGAATTACAATTATTTACTTGGTTAAGAGTTTAGAAAATGAATGTCAAGGACTTTGTATGGTATTGGTATTCTTTCACAGATTAAATGGTTGAATCTGAATCAAATGCTGACTTAATGCTGGGCCTCTTTCTGTGGTTTTTGACGTTACACAAGACTATGATCTCAATTCAGAGGAAGCTGGTGAATAAATTACTCTTTTACATTAAAATAACCTTGTATCAATATTGTCACAAATGTAGTGTGCTTGTAAACTCCTTTGATCTTCTGACGTGCAGTACTTGTAACAAACAATATGTACATGTAGGTCAGACATCTCGTACGTTGATGGACAGGATGCGGGGGCATTTCTACTATATAAATAAGAAAGATGTATTACTGCCTCTAGGCAGACATTTTGCCAGAGAAGACTACAATGGCATGAACCTCAAGATTCAGATCTTGGAAAATATTTGAACACCCTGCAAACTCAAAAAGACAAAAACACTGAGACTAAAGAGAGAATTTTTCTGGCTTCATCAGCTTGTGCGATGGAACCATTTGGTCTCAATGTGATGGGAAAATAAGCATACTTGCTTTGTGTTATGCTGAATTTTTGTACTGTGCTTATTTTTTCATCACAAGTATCTCAGAATCTATAATGCTGGCAGCAAATCAATCTCTCATACTCAATTAATATCTCCATATTTTTTTAATTATTCAAGAAATTTTTCTTTATTATATATCTTGATACATATTTGAGTAAATACCCCCTCTCTGCCCCAGCTTTATTCCTTTATAAAGTGAACAGAGGCAAGTCACTAGGATATGCTATGACACTACCCAGGGTGCCTCCTCCCATAAATACATTTGGGAGGCAAAAGCACCCAAAAACTACATGCAATTTGCATTTAGGTTGCCACCCTGTCACTGGACAATGAAGGGGTGACTATAAATAGTCTGAGCAAACACCAAAGCTTACCTTAGATGTTAAGCTTAATTCAGTGTTAGCAATGTCTGTTGTTGTCACTGTACTGTGTAATCACATAACAAACATATGTTATGTTTTTAATGGTACCACGCTACAGCCATTGAAATTTTCAGTCCCTGACGAGCCACACTACTGGCGAAACCAGTCTGACTACACAGGGCACGATAGAAGGATCCATTCCTTTGCTTCATGTTACAAATTTTACTTGTAAACTAAAACTGAATTCATTTGCAGGTTGGTCAACACCTAGATGAGTGGTTGAGCCGTTTGTCAGCCCACAGAATTGCACCTGTTGCTATGATAGATGAAAATGTAGCAGAGAGTAAACATGGAGGTTTGTATCAAATGTTTGATTTAATCAATCAAACACCTACAAGTGCATGTATATTATAAACTTATTTTCATGAGACAAAAAGTTCAGTGCAAATTTTTCAAAATTGTATGAGCCATTTTTAGCTCAACTGACTTGTCAGTCAGCTGAGTTTATAGGATGGTCCTCCATCCACAATTCACATTTTCCAACTCTTCTCCAAAACGTCAGCCATATTCAGTTCAAACTTTGTGGGGATGTGCCTTGGGTGGGTCTCTACCAAGTGTGTTCAAATGGTCTTGCTCCAGTGATTTTTGAATTTTTTGTGATTTTTTTGGTCCTTTTTTGGTCCTTTTTTGGGGCAAATCTTAAAAAATCTTCTCCGAATCTGCTCATCCAATTACTTTAATATCACACAAGAAGACTCTGGGGACTCATAGTTCTGAGTTTGTTCACCAAGTGGCGCGGCTATCTTTTTCCAATTTTTTATGATTTTTTTGGTGTGTTTTTGCTATTTTTGACTTCCTCTCCAGAACTGTCACTCAGATTAAGCTGAAACTAAGTGAATATGTTCCTTGTGGATGGGTCAAACAAATTGTTCACTGGGTGGCACTGCTGTGGATACCTGATTTTAAACATTTTTTTTTTCAATTTGGATACTTATCAGTAAATCTACCTTTCCTATTGTTTACCATGTAAGTCAGTGGGCATTGTAATGTCAATTCACGTTATCAACTTTTTCTCCAAAACCGTCATCCAGATTGACTTCAGGTTTGTCCAAATGGTCTTGCTCCATTGATTTTTATATTTTTTAATGATTTTTGTTTTTGTGTGTGTGTGTTTTTTTTGGGGGGGGGGGGGGCGGGGAGGCAAATCTTAAAAAATCTTCTTCTCCGAAACCGTGCTCAGGATTGCTGTGATATCATACAGGGACACTGGTAGAGACTCCTTGTTCTGAACTTGTTCTGAACTTGTTCACCAGGTAGTGCTGCATTTTTTTTCTAATTTTTTATAACTTTTTTTGTGTGTTTTTGCTATTTTTTACTACTTTTCCAGAACTGTCACTACGATTAAGCTGAAACTTGGTGAATATGTCTCTTGGGGAAGGGTCAAACAACCTTATTCACTAGGTGGCACAGCTGTAGATTCCTGATTTTTAATGATTTTTTTCAATGAGGGTACTTGTCTGTTAATGCAGCTTTCCTATCAATAGATTACTATGTGAGTCAATGGGCATTCTAATGCTAATTCACATTTTCGAATTCTTCTCCGAAACCGTCATCCAGATTGACTTCAAAGTTGGTGGCAATGTACCTTGGGTGGGTGTCTACTAGGTCTGTTCAAATGGTCATGCTCAGGTGATTTTTGGATTTTTATTGATTTATTTTGTTATTTTTTGGGGGAAAATCTTAAAAAATTTTCTTCTCTGAAACTGCTCACCCAGATGACTTGATATTACACAGGAACACTCCTTGAGACTCCTAGTTCTCAATTTTAACACCAGGTGGCTCTGCAATTTTTTTCTATTTTTTATGTTTTCTTGTGTGTTTTTGCTATTTTCGACTTCTTCTCTAGAACTGTCACTCAGATTAAGTTGAAACTTGGTGGATATGTTCCTTGTGAAAGGGTCAAATAAAGGTGTTGAGTAGGTGGCACTGCTGTGAATTCCTAATTTTTATTTATTTTTTTCAAATCGGGTACTTATTGGTAAATGACCCTTTCTTATTGATTACTATGTAAGTCAATGGGCATTCTAATGCTAATTCACATTTTGGACTTTTGAAAAAAACAATCAGATAGACTTCAAACCTGGTGGCAATGTACCTTGGAAGGGTCTCTACCAAGTTATTTGAATGGTCATGGTCTAGTGATTTTTTTATTTTTTATGATTTTTTGAAAAATCTTTAAAAAAAGTTTTAATGGTAAAGTTTAACACCGGAATTTCTTGTAATGGTTATTACTTAAATGATATTGGCCTGATTTGTGTCAAACTTGGTAGGGGTGTGCCTTTTATAAGTGTGTACCTATTTTGTGCAAGTGGTCATGCTCCAGTAATTTTGGGACATTGACTTCATTCCCAAGGTCACAGGACAACTGACATGAAATTTACTGTTCACTTGGTAACAGGAGATCTGTTTTGAGTTAGGACCTTGATGGTGCACATGTTAATGTTTCTCTATGAAAGCCATGCTTAGACAGTACATGAGTGACCTTGACCTCATTTCTGGGATCACAGTGCAACATACATGAATTTTACTCTTGCATGCTTTAACTTGAGAACCACCTTGATCCTGTCCCAATTAAATTCACCAAGCCACAAGTGTGATGAATCCCTAGTTCAGCTGAGCATGGGTTGTTCATACAGCCCTCTTGTTTTTTGTGTTTGTTTTTGAATGTATATGCAAAGGATGAAATATTTAGTTTGTAATTACATCTGCCTGTGTATGGTACAGAAAAAAGTATTTCTGCATCCATTTCTTCTGGCCCTATTTGTTCCATATACAAATCAGTGTCCCTGCAAGAATGCAACAAGTATTTGACCAAAGTTGATCAAACTCGAGCAGATTATTGTCTTGCTGGGACAGGTCTTGCTGAATTCAGGGGATGGGTGACCTAGACTTCATGGTCAAGTTCACAGGGCTAGCTGTTTCAGAGAAATCTCGGAATGCGCAATGGGGCATGCCAGATGGACGTGGCATTGGCTGGCTGTGTGGCATTGGCTGGCTGCAGTCCATGGTCAGCAACACTGGTGACTCAGTCTTTAATAATAACTCAAGGAAAAACGGTGAATTTCAAACCATTGAAGGCCAGCAGCAGAGAGTCGTGTCTTTAAGCTGCAGTAGACGGTAGTCTTTGAGCTGCAGGAGACAGTCGTGGCTTTAAGCTGCAGGTATTAAGTTGCCTGATGATACTGAATGAGATGCAGGGGGAATCATGCCAGTTCTGTGAAGACCGGTTCCAAGTGGTTCTAGCTTGATGATGGTATGCTCACACAAATGTGGAAATAACTTAAAATTGTACAATGTTTCCCTAGAATTACTGACCACATACATGTATATGCATGTGGCCAAAACACACATGTTAGGGATTTGGTTTTATATTAATATTTGTTTTGCAGTCACAGACTTTCAATGTTGAAACCGTGGTTCAATGTACATATAGTTGTAGGGTTTCCTTGTTTCTTTGTTTTTTGTTTTGTTTTTAATGTGATTGACCCTTTAAAGTGCTATAGTGATACTTGCTTGCACATATGACAGGTACACTTATAATCAAGGTACAAGTTGTTATATAGCCATTAAGATCAAAGTTTTGTGTTTACATACATTTAGAAGTCATGGCCCATGCCCTGTACATATCTATAAAGCAATTAGTATCTCAACGGTCCTCCTTACTTAGATATAATCAAAGTGAAGCTGAAACAATCTTAACATTTTCTTGTATGGTTTGTAGTGTGATGTAGATTGTTGCAGTACACGTGTATTTAGTGTAGGTAGGAACAATATGGACTTTTCAGGCTGCAAAAGAAAAGTTCTAAGTTAACAAAAACACTTTTCTAAACATTTTGGCCTGGTACATGCAGCTGGTAAAGAAAGGATTTTGAGGTATAATTTCAAGGGAAAATCAGCATAAAAAAACTTAAGAGGGCGCTGAGAACTGCCTTTAAGAATGTTGCTTCCAGGCTTCAGGTTAAAGAACAGACGACAGCTGTTTGAAAGATTGTGCTTAAGTGTGCCACCAAGAAGCAATTTTGACTAAATGTTGGTCTAAATGTATATTGGCAGTGTGTTAAAACTCCTTGGAAAGGTTTAATACTGTGTTCAACATTCACAGGAAATGAAGCGGACTTCAATGCGTGGAGAGATGATTTCTCAAAAATAATCTCCTGCATCCTGAAGAACTCATCAGAAGCAGAAAAATGCTGTGAACAATCAGGATCAAAAACATGTTCCAGCCAGGAGAAAAAATCGTCAGAAGTCAAAGATGAGGTTTGTATATTGTTTAGTTTGTATACATTGTATTTTGGCTCAATCCTAGTCAGTGTGGAATTTCTGCTAGAACTAAATGAATAAAATTGCTTATGCAAGCAACTTCTCATGATCAGAAAATGAGCATTCAGTCAAATACTTGTGCAGTAGAAAATATATCTTAATAAAGCAGCCACCCAGGGGACCAGGCTCAAATGATCCCTCAAGCAATCACCCAGGGGACCAGGTTAAAATGATTCCTTAAGCAACCACCCCAGGGACCAGGTTAAACTGATCTCTTAAGCAGACACCCAGGGGACCAGGCTAAAATGTTCCTTCAAGCAACCACCCAGGGGAACCAGGCTAAAATGATCCCTTAAGCAACCACCCAGGGGAACCAGGCTAAAATGATCCCTTAAAACAAGTGGTTCCCTGAGACAGGGGTTGGAGTCCATACTAATAAGCCAATGGCATACCAAATACATAAAAGAGCAGGGTGGAGTAATCCAGTATCAAGTGTCTCCCAAAATCTTGTGAATTTGTGAATCTTTTTAGCTCAGCTGATAAGTCAGCTGAGCTTTTAGAATGGTATTTCATCCTTTGTCCGTCTGTAGTCCATCTACAATTCACATTTTCGACTTGTCAAAAACTGTCAGCCAGATTCACTTCAAACTTGGTGGCAATGTACCTTGGGTGGGTCTCTACCAAGTTTGTTCAATTAGTCACGGTCAAGTGATTTTTTATATTTTTTATGATTTTTTTGGTTCTTTTTGGGGCAAATCTTAAAAAATCTTCTTTGAAACCACTCACCTGATTGCTTTGATATTACACAGGAACACTCCTGAGGACTTGTAGTTCTGAATTTTTCAAGAGGTGGCATTGCGATTTTTTTCTAATTTTTAAAAAATTTTTGTGTGTTATTGCTTTTTTAGACTTCTTCTCCAGAACTGTCACTCAGATTAAGCTAAAACTTGGTGGATATGTTCTTGTCGAAGGGCCAAACAAGTTGTTCACTAGGTGGCACTGCTGTGGATTCCTGATTTTCATGATTTTTTCAATTTGGGTACTTATTGGTAAATGCAGCTTTCCTATTGATTACCATATAAGTCAATTGGGATTCTGATGCTATTTCACATTTTTGACTTGTTCTTTGAAACTGTCAGTCAGATTGACTTCAAAGTTGTGGGTATTGTACCTTGGGTGGGTTTCTACCAGATTTGTTCAAATGGTCACGCTCCATTGCTTTTTGTATCTTTTATGAATATCTTTGTTTTGTTTTGGCAAATCTTAAAAAAATGGCAAGGGTATATGTACATGTCAGCTCAGCACAAGACTGTCACAGTCCTCTTGTTTGGTAGATTTTAATGAAACTTATTGGGATCGTGGAGGACATCAAAGTCTCAGTTGCATATAATGTTAGTGGCCCCATCTGTATTTTGATGGAAATTATGAGCCAAAACATGTTGAAAGATATGAAATCCTTATCTTGAAAAATAATTAAATTAGATGTGCCAAATTAATAGGATATATAGATGATGCTCAATGCTAAAGTGGTAAATTGCATTTGATTACATTGTATGTAAAACTCTACTTGGTGACCTATTTTGGGGTCACCATGACTCAATGGTTATGGATTTTGTCATTTGTCCAAGTTTATCATTTTTCTTCAGTAGCTTGAAAACTTGTTACCTATTTTGAACGAACAGACCATCTGTGGCTAGCTGGGTACAGGATGTAAGCACGTTTTGAATTCAGTAACCTGTTGAAGGTAAAGGTGATGATGTGGCATCATATCAGTGACCTTGACTATTTTTTCAAGGTCATGGAAGGAATGCATTTCATGATAAGATTTTTTTTTAAGCAATAGTCCTCAAGTTATATGTCAGCAGAGCATTAGAGCCATTGTGAGGCTTCTTGTTTCTGCTCCATTAAAGGCAGTTTGCTCTCTGTGATCAGACTCAGTATGAAAGCAGCACTGAAGATGAGTCACAGGATGATGAAAATGATGACCAAACATTAGGAGGTCAAGAGGTCAGGATTAGGCAGACTGATGGTCTGGTAGATGTGGAGGACTTGGGCAAAGTGATGGACAAACTCAAGGAATCCAAGGTCAGTCAACAGGCAAGCTGTACTTCCAGCAGTCTTCATTCTACTTTCTTAGCCCAAAAATATTGTGCATTTGTGTCTATCATATACATACTAGCATATAAATGAGAGAGAGAGAGAGAGAGAGAGAGAGAGAGAGAGAGAGAGAGATGTATATACACACACACACATACATATATATATATATATATATATATATATATATATATATATATATATATATATATATATATATATATATATATATATATCCTACAAAAAAAATTGCATAACTTTGAATTCTCCTACACATGATTTTGACAATCACACTCCTGTTATATTTTTTCTTCTTGACACAGATCTTCATCCTTTCACGTAACAAGGCTGGGTCAGCTTTCAAAAATGGCAAGTTTAATACCGTAATTGACCTTATCATAACACTTGCCCCACGAAACGTACACGCTGATGTTTGTTGAGTACATGACTGGCAGTGACATGGCCTTTCATTAAGCCACAGTGTGCATGTTGATCATCATGATTGCTTTGGTCAATCATTCTAAACAAAACTTCATTAATAGTTGGTTCCCAGTCTCTTTTTGGTGTATAACTTGCGTGGATCAAGTGGACTGTGTTCCCTGGAAGGCCTTAATGCCACCATGATGTGTTTGAGTTCATTCATACAGGTATCTGTAAAAGTCTGTGACCATCAATTTGTTTATCTCAGCTGACTGATCAGTCAGCTGAGCTTATCTTATGGTCCTCCATCTATCATTGTCTGTTATCAGTCAACAATTTAACATATTTGTGTCATAATATAGTACCTATCCACTACAATTTGTATGATCTCTATGAAATGGTATCTGGATATTAAGAACATAATAAAGAACACTAAATTCAATATGTTGATAAAGAATAAGCGGAATGATACCAAATGTACCATGAATGTGTGTTTATGTGGAAGTTTGGATGACCTAGACTAATTTCTCAATTCAATTCAATTTATTTCTCGAGAAATCCCACAGGGGGATACATGAGATAACAATGAATACAAGCTGTCATGACATGAACATGGATGTCCATGTACATGTACACTAAGTTAAGAGTTGACAGTTCTTGGCAGTGTGTTTACTTAAGTGTCCTATTAATTTGTAAAATAAATAAGCTGAATTTTCTCAAACTGTCCCAGTCATCTGTCTGGAAGAGTGCCATACATTTGATAGCATTAGGTCTTTTATAGTAACATCCATCAATGAATTTTTTTTCTTTCTTTATCAAAGTATGAGCACTGAAAGATATAATGGTACTCATCACCTAACTCATTTTTGCTGCACAGAGAACACCTCCTCTCATATCGTGGGATATCTTCATATCTTTTGGCTTCGATTGGCAGGTGGTGATTTGAGAGTCTGAATCTAGTGTATTGTATGCGAGACTGCTTTGGTAGATTTACCAGGTATTTTTCAAATTGGATATCTGATTTAATAAGATTTTTTTAACCATGTGATATATACATATATATATGTAGAACTTTATTTTGAGAGGGTGACTTGGTTAGTGTGTGAGACACACTAATCTTCCCTGAGGCCCTCTAAATTTTACAGTATATACAGTCAAAGATCAGATGTAAGCAAAATCTTGCTTGTACATAAGATGAGTACTGTGTTAAATACATCGATAATAGTATTCAGTTCTGGGGGTTTTTTTCGCGGTTCAAGTAAGTGTTTGGAGCAGTGTCTCTTGAATATGTGTAAGGAAGGAGAACTTCCGATTTCCATTGGTAAACTATTCCATATGGCCGCCCCACTGTAACCTATTGTTTTTTTTCATAAAGTCTGTCCTAGGTCAGTTAAGGTATAGCTGGTCATCAGTGGCTGACCGTAAATTCACAGTATGGAAATCCTTCACATGAACAAACATATTCTTCACATATGGTGACACCATGTCATTCAATGACTTATATACAAGCACTGCCTTTTTAAATGTAATCCGTTTTTCCAATGTCATCCAGTTCAGTTTGTGAATCAAGTCCTTGGAATTAACAAACCAGTTTTTGTCTGTAACCAGGTATGCTGCTACTTTATGTAGCTGTTGCACTTTCTTGAGCAAAGCCCTATTACAGTTGCCTGATATGGTGCAACAATAATCCAAGTATGGGGGTATGTAAGCATTCACATACAGTTTCCTCGCATAAAATGGCAAAAAGTAGCGTATTTTCCTCAAAATATTAAGATATATAGCTATTTTCTTGCATAGGTGGGCAACCTGTGCATCCCAAGTCAAAAACCTGTCAACACAGAGTCCTAAAACTTTTTGTTCATTTACAGTCTCTAGTAAATGTCCATCTAAATAAATACTTAAGAGGTCCTCGCCTAACTTACTAGCCTTCCTTTTTGAAGACAATAACATTGATATTTTCTACTTTTTGGTTCAGCCATATGTAGTTTATTCCAGTAGCTGGCAGGGTATTCTTTATACTCACAATCCAAGGTGACATGTATAGGCCAGACACATCCACAGATAGTTATACCCTGTACAGAACAACTGAGAGTTTTCTATCGTTACTGCATGTGACAAGTTTGCGCCAAAATCTAATCATATCTAGATCTAACAAGCATGTTAGCATGTGCCATGTTGTTTATATCGACAGAATGCTCAGAACCTTGTCTATTTTAACAAGCTCTCCCATTGGCTGAAGCAAAAGTATTTTTCGTGGCACATAGACGAAAAAAAAGTATTTTAGGGGGAACCCCTTCAAAACTGCTTTTATTTCAAACAGATGCGTCGTTATTTTAGTCGGAAACTACAGGGGCCCAGAATCGATCACATGGTGTTCACTGTCCAATCAATAAGTTTTTCTACCGCTGTTTCGTTTGGTAGTACTCGCTGCCTCGTGTTGTGAAGTGTGGCTTGAAAGATGGATGACATTTGTGTGAACACAAGTGACAATTACGGACAATTTATTAATGCAAGAAACAAAATTTAACACTGTAATTTGGTCAAAATGATAACATACTACCACTGTACCAGTCTTTGCGTACAATAGAGCAGAGGGTCCAATTTTTTCACGGAAAGAGAGTAAAATATGCCAGCCGCAGGTAAACATGGCGTGGGTGAAAATACTGCTGCCGGTTGTGTTTATCATGTTGACAGTTTGTCAGTAGCTGCAATAAAGTGTGTTGATCGACTATTTACTGCAGCAACAAGCTCTACCACTATAATTTAATGACAATTATAACCCACAACCGATCTTTAGAAAAAATTATAAGGAACCATCGTTTGTGACGCTAGCCTAGAAAAATGCGTGGACCGCTACCCATGCAATTGTATTCACACAGGTTTGACTGCTTTGATCAAATCGTGATTGAGATCGATATATTCCCTTTGTTAGGGTGTAGGACACGAGCTTTTGTTTAAATTGACAAAAGAACCACATAGAAATGTAGAGGTTTTACTCAACAAAACTTAAATCATGACATGGATCATTTTGCACTAATGCAAAAATAAAAAAGTTGTGGCACACTTACGCCAGCATGTCGCATGTTGCGCAACAAAACAAAAAATGCCCAGTGGCTGGCTTTGCTAGATCTCCAAACTGCCCAGCGTGCTAGGGGTTAAATTAGCACAACACAATGAGACCACTCAAATATTCTGGGCATCTTGAACTTGATCTGACCTCTGATTTGACTTCTCAGATACCGCAAAACCCCAGATGTTGTGACGTCACTCCCATTGAATTGATGGTAATCCAGAGTGGGCTTGTGCAAGTTTAACAAGTCCCTGGTGTCAGCAGCCAGAGGGAGATGATCAGCTTTGTCTCGCTTGAGTGGCCAGTGACTAGCCATGCATTCATCAAAGACCACTTTCCACTCAGCCTTATCGCAATGATAATGGGATTGGAACTGAATAGGACTCAATAGCTGTTATTGTTGAAACCAGCACGGCGGCAGTGTTAACCAGTTAAACAAAAAATAACAGTAGGACCTACTTAATAACAAAATATAGTTGGCATAATATTATACAGTTAACTTTGTGGAGGGGAAAATGTATCGCACTTCTGGGTGGGACCGCGGGATGGGAAAATAGGGACATGCACCAGGAACTTGTGCAAGTCTAGGATGGTACTTAATACAGGATTTGGCCTGTTCATACAGGTTTTGAATCACTGTCAATAATTTGCCATTTACATTATGATCCAGCAGCTTTTTCCACAGGGAACTCAAACTCAAACTCAAACTCAAAACTCATTTATTTTAGCCAATCAATACAATGACGATTTCAATATTGAGATATATGTACATAATGATAAAAAAATTGATGTGGCTAGGGGGACTCCTATTAAGACAAATACATGTCGCTCTCATAGGAGCCACCTTTAAGTCTTAAACATTTGAAACAATATAGATGGCAGTTACTTTAACAATAAATGTCGAAATAAACTTCAAGATATAATACAGTTTACACACACAACATGGGTGGGAAAATATAATTGTTAATTATTTTGACAAACATAGCAGTTATAAATATTACAACTCTGTTCATAATTATTCAAAAAAGTATTTTTAATATACAAGGAAAACCCTTGTAAACTATGTGTATGTATTTTCCTTATAACATTCTTATCTGTATGATTCACTGTGACTGGAATATCATAGTTTAAACTCTGTTTTGCAAATATTTTATTGACTCTATTAATAAAAAGGTTATCATAACGTCTGTTGTTATAGTTGTTTATTTCATTTATTGGGATGAATTGAAAAGAGAGTAATCTTAAGGGTAGATCATTATGGATAAATTTATAATAGAATTTTAATTTAGCTGATGTAAAAATGTCTTGAAGATCTATGTATTGAGTGAAATGCCCTTTTATAGTCTACAAATGCACAATACACTGTCTTCTTCTGTGAGAGGTATAAGTTGATAATTGAGTGCAGGATGTGGTCAGTTGTAGAATATTCTGGCCTGAAACATGTTGTTCACCCAGCAAGTTGTTGTCCTGGAGGTAATAATACAAACGGTCATTGAGTACTGCTGTGAAGAGTTTGCATAAACAACTAAGTGGTGTAATGCCCCTGTAATTCTCTAGGTTTGAAGGGTCTCCTTATTTTTGTATATGGGGTTTATAAGACCAAGGGTCCAATCCTCAGGTATGTGGCCTCTATTCAAAATAAGGTTGAAGAGATTAACATATATTGGCAGCATCACGTCCTCTGAGCTCTTCAGAAATTCATTGATTATGGAGTCTATGCCGCTAGCTTTTTCATTTTTTTAGGTGTTTTAGAGCTCTACTCACCTCCAGTTCACTACAGTTTGCATTCAAGTGGGGATGAGACTGTGAGTTAGCAGGGTTAGTAGTTGTCATGACATCCAGTCTATGTTCATTTCCTTCACCAGTATTGTGCATTTGTAGACACTCGGTATAGGGAGTAGCCCCCCTCCCCCCTCCCCCCACCCCCCACCCCCCACCCCCATGAGGGTGTGTATCTAATCCAGGTTGTCAGCTTTTACCTCTGACAAGCACAGTACTGGTATGTTATGTTGCTGTACATAATCACAGAACTCAGGTATTTGAAGTTGGGATCGTAGACCACACACATTTAAATTGGAAAATGATAATGTCTCACGAGGTGTTATTCTAACTTTGCTGGCTGCAGTATCAGAGCCTTTTGTGACTTTGACGTGTAACAGATTCCTTGGCACCAGGTCCTGTACAGGGATTGCTTGATCATGTGCAAGGCTTTCTGTTCGTACATTGATAATTGTACAGTTACGGTAATCGACTCTCTCTTCTTGGCCAGAATCTCAGTTCTGAGAGTACATATGAAGCTCACATACCTTTTCTTTATGGCCCAGTGCTGAGCAGTGGTACAGGCAATAGGTCTACCATGTCGGCATGTTTTTTTCATGTGATTTGCTTCACCACAGTAGTAACAGGCTTTCCTGGCCTTCGATCTCATCTCAAACATGGATTCCTTTGGTGCATTGTTTGTCTCTTTTCCTGGGTGGTGACCAGTCCAAACTGGTATCTGGTAACTAGTGACATCTTCCAGAGTCTTTGTAAGTTGCTGTGTTTCAGGTTTTCTTGATTGCTGACTCTGTGGAGGTTTACATTCTTGTCCACCATTATCTTTGGGTAGAAAGTCTGTGATCCTGTCCAGGCTATGGAGCAGTACAGTGGTACCTTTCTCATTTAAGTGGTATCCATCTTTGTTCAGCAGGGATAAGTCTGCCTTGTATTGTGGAATTGTAACTCCATCTTCATAGTATCCAGACAGTAGAGTCATATTTTCACAGAATCGCATATCTACAATGTTTTCTGTGCAAATGATGCGTAGCTCAAAGTTGCGTTTTTCAACAACATTTTTTCATCTTGTCAGCTCTTGGGCATATACCAGACACAACTATCTTCCCTTGAAATGTCTCTCTGATTTTCTTGACAAGAGTTTGGTAATTTTCTCCAAAGGTGTTGGCATCTTGTACTCCAAAGCAAAGGGTGAATAGCCAATAAATATTCATCCACAAAATCCTGCTCATCAACTTGAGTCTCCTTGTCATCCATATCGCCAGGATCTGAACATACTTGGACTCCCATATCACCAGTATCTGAACATGCTTGTATTCCCATATCACTGGTATCTAAATGTACTTGTA
The DNA here is from genome assembly GCA_964020975.1 of Hermodice carunculata. Classification (NCBI taxonomy): domain Eukaryota; kingdom Metazoa; phylum Annelida; class Polychaeta; order Eunicida; family Amphinomidae; genus Hermodice; species Hermodice carunculata. Next base: position 47,876 of record CAXHWN010002311.1, read on the forward strand.
CTCCAGTATCAGCTGTTGGCTTAGCAGCGCAAGATGGTATTTGCCCTTTCGGTTCCTCAATGTTTGTATGGGCCTCTTTTAGGTGCTGCCTTAGTACAGAGATTTCCCTTTCAAGGGCCACAACAATGCATTCAAACAGGCTTGCATCTAATTCTGTACTGGGAGGTGTTCTAGCCTTGGTTTCTGAAGAGGATACATCCCAAGTTCAAGGGATTTATCTGGAATCCTGCTTTTTTAAATCCCGGAGCGAAATGTAGGGATTTAAAAATGCAGGATTCCAGATAAATCACAAGAACAAGGGATGTATCCTTTTTATACCATGCCTTCTTTGTTTTCATGAATATAAATGCATTTTAAAATGTATTCACCAAAGCAAATTAGTCCTGTGTTGAAATTTAGCCACGGAAATTAAAGCAGGGATATATGTGTAAGCAGGTGACATATATCCCTTGTGAAAACAAAGGAGGCATGGTATAATGTGTGTACACAAGCCTCCACTGGGTCCCTCTGGCTGCTGTCCCCTGTACACTGTTGGGATTGTCAGTGAAGGCCCTGTTCTCAGCAGTCCGATTGTCTTTGTTTCTCCTAGCAGATGGCCTTTGTTCTGGCTGGTCATTTCTCAGTGGGGTATATTGGGGGCTGCTAGGCTGTGGTCAGAGGCCTTTGACACCTCCAAATATAGGTCAATTGCCTGGTGGCTGCTGATACTGGAAGGTGATGTACCTATCTGGCTGATGATGGCTGTTGAATGTAAAACTGGGTCACCCATCCTGTAGGACTCCCAGTCTTTATAGGACTTGTCCATCAGGTCAGATTCTGATATCTCTCTTGGCATTTCACAGAAGCTGCTTATTTCTCTTGTACTGTCCAGTCCAAGGGCATAGAAAATCATTTCCTTTTGTAGAATTAATGAAGCTATCCTGGTATCTTCTTATTTTGGGCCATGACAAGGATGGTGAGCTGATCGAGTATAAATTCTGGCCTCCATCTTGCTTCAGTGTAGCTGCAGCATCCAAATGATGATTTAGCAGGAATGCACTCTTTTACCAAGCTGGCTTGTAACTGACTGTACCAAGAGATGCCTGACTACCTTATAATGGTAACTACATAAAAGATAACTTGCTATTTGACTGTCTCCAGATAAAAAGTGCCTAAAGTTGAGGAGCAGCACTCGCTGCCTTCAGAGACCCGTCTCCGCAGGACTGTTTCCCCAGAAGTGGGATTCGAACCCACACCCACATTGGTGGAGCAGAACACTGCTGTCTGCTAACAGATGTGCAGAGGAGCAGCACTCGCTAGCAAAATATGCAAGCCTGGAGTCTGGTGCCTTAGACCACTCAGCCATCCTGACTACCATGGAGGCAATGCATTTCAGGAAATGAATTTTGGGGGTCATCAGATTATGTCAGCAGAGCATTAGGCCCATGGGCCTCTTCTTTAAATCATGCACCCTATCAAGATGTGCACAAAATCAATGGAGCCTAATATATGCAAATCATTAGCATCTGAAAGTTAAACTGTATCATATTTGACATTAGATTGGAGATACAGACATGATTTTATCTCCCTTGAAAATATATATTAACTAACACTGTGGAATATCTGCCAACAACCTGTTTGTGGGAAATGACAGGGACCATTATTGGTAGCAAAATATGCAAACTTTTCATACACAGAAGACAGATTTTCTTTCAAGGAAATCTTTGTTTTGTAGTAAAGTATTGTCCTTTCTCCTAACGTTTTTTCACTGAAATGTTGGGGGAAGACTAAGCAGGATAACATAGCAGTGGTCAACATCACCCCACTATGTGAAGGAATGCTGTCGACTCTATGCAGTAATGTCAGCTGTGAAGGGTTAGCACTGAACACGGACAGCAAATATATGAATGGAGATAATGACACTGAAGAACACAGCAAATTGTGCAGCCTTTTTACACGTGTCCTTTTCATTAAACAGATGAGAACAAAAATGGAGGAAGAAAACGTGATCAACTCTAAAGCTAAAGTGAAGAGCACGGAGCCTAAAGAGATGATCACACCATTGCTGAAAAAATCCTTGGAAAAGCAAGGGTATCGTTTGATTGGTTCTCATTCAGGCGTAAAACTGTGTCGGTGGACAAAGGTAAGTATTGAAGATTTGACACAATGTTCAGATTGTTGTGATTCTCGCGCCACCCATGTAAACGAAACCTCATTATAATGCCACTCAGATATCTGACATATATATATATATATATATATATATATATATATATATATAAAACTGTATTTTGAGAGGGTAGCTAGGTAAATGACATACAGAAATTATAGGTACATATTCATCATAATGATGCAAGTTTTGGTTTGGAATGGCTAAAGTTCATTTTGTTTGTTTTTTTATTCATTTATCTGACATTCAGTTATCTGACACATTTCTAAGGGAACAGATGGTGTCATTATAATGAGTTTTCACTATAAAGGATCTGGACTGACATAAATATATAAAGAAATGATATTAGCTTTAGTGGAGGTGTTTCAAACAAAAAAGATAAAAAACCACCAATATCAGCAATATCTGACATGAAAAAGATACATATTCATGTGGGTGTCCATTTTAAAGGTGAAGTATCATAAGATGTGAATCTACGTATTGAATTGCTGTGTATGTGTGCTTTATCTTTACACATGTAGTAAAACCTCCATACAGTGGGCACCTTTGGGACCAGAGAAAAGTGCTCACATGTAGGGAGGTGTCCATTTCAGAGAGGGTTGACCATTGTGGATAGATAGATTACCAGTTGCCAGTCCTATGGATGAGTACACAACACAAAAGACGTTCACATATACATGTTTATGCTGGTCTGCACTCCAATAGAAATAAATAATAGACAACTAGGTTTCAAAATTTGTTCTTCATTACCTGAAACAGGGAAAAAAGACCTGATTTTAGAAATTACTAACATGTGCCCTGTACATGTCAATTTGCACCATCAACACATGCAGAATACATTTGTATGTAATATGCTCACAAGTTGACTCTGATGCTTGGTCACTGTCTTCAAATTTATGTCCATGATATGTATTAAGCACAGTACATGTACATGTATTTTAAAATTGAGTGTCACAATTTTTTAGATCATCATTTTCCCACTGAGTCTCTTCAAATATGACTGAAGTTAAAAAAATGCACATTCTAATGCATTACTTTAAGTATGTCTGCTTGCATACTGAGTGTCAGCAATTTTCTTGGGTTTCATTAGGACATGTACACTGGAGAACTTTTTAGCTGTTAGCTTGACTGGCAGAATTAAGTACAAGCTGAATTGATCTGATGCTGTCCATAGACTACGTATGGAGAACAGTTCATATCTCATAGGTTAAAATGATGAACATCAAGGTATATCATTGTAACCTTGAGCAAATCACTCAGGTGGCACTCAACCACACACTTATCAGTCAGCTGCTAAGTATCTCACCTTTGACACTTAATGCTGGTGTTAGTCCAGAAAGGTGTCAAGGGAATCAATGTTAGATAAAAAAAAAACTGTTAATTATGCTTTGAATATACATACTGGCTGGCTTGCTGACTTGCTGGCTGGCCGGTGGGCGGGCGGGCCTGCCTTCACTGATGTGGCCTTGCTGAGGGGATGAGCACTGGTGCAAAAATGACAGGTTGAGAAGAAAATCCAATTACATGTAATGATTACCTTTTTTGAAAAAAAAAATGCCCAGTGTAACAGATTTTGGTATACATGTAAGGTGGCCACTGCCCATGGTAGGGAGGAGCCCACTGCAGAGAGGTTCCATTAACATGTAGGTCAATGGGAAAATCAAACAGGACTGAAGAAAAGTGGTTAACCTTAGTTATTACTTTTTTCCTTTAGAGAGAAAAAACTTTTCTGTTGATATTTCAGTCCATGTTGCGTGGCCGTGGTGGATGTTACAAACACACATTTTATGGCATTGAGAGTCACCGCTGCATTGAAACTACACCCAGCCTAGCCTGTGCCAATAAGTGTGTTTTCTGTTGGAGGTAGGTACAAAAGAACTCTCAGCCTAGCCCGTGCCAATAAGTGTGTTTTCTGTTGGAGGTAGGTGCAAAAGAACTGCCAGCCTAGCCTGTGCCAATAAGTGTTTTCTGTAAATAAGTACAAGATTACTCCTCAGTCTGGCCTGTGCTGTGTGTCTTCAGTGAGAAATGAACACCAAGGAACTGATAGCATGGTTGGTTTGAAAGTGCTTCTCGTATGGAGAGAAGATAAAATGTCACTCGATGACTGTAGATTGTGTCAAAGTTTACATTTTGAGTGTGTTTTCATTTGAAATAAACCTCAGTACATGTGTTACACACCTTTGTAGCAGCTTATAGTCTTTGGTCTTCCCATGTTACTGGTTTTGTAATGAAACATGTCTAGCACTAATTAGAGTTAGTGCAAGTACAGGCACAGAGTCCACATTGTTAGTACAGGCACAGAGTCCACATTGTTAGTACAGGCACAGAGTCCACATTGTTAGTACAGGCACAGAGTCCACATTGTTAGTACAGGCACAGAGTCCACATTGTTAGTACAGGCACAGAGTCCACATTGTTAGTACAGGCACAGAGTCCACATTGTTAGTACAGGCACAGAGTCAACATTGTTAGTACAGGCACAGAGTCAACATTGTTAGTACAGGCACAGAGTCAACATTGTAAATACAGGCACAGAGTCAACATTGTGTGTAATGCCCTGGTGGGCCATATCAAATGTCATCATGAACATGTAATGAGATGTAGAAATAGTGCAGAGACGTTAAACTGTATTTTGTGCTGTTAGGGTAATGTCCTAGCACACACTCATATACATGTTCATAGTTACAGTGGTCAGATGAACTTGGGGGAAATTATTGAACTCCTGCCAAAAAATGTCTGCAACTCTTTTAAGGCAGTTCTTATGAGTAGGGATACTGATAAATTAAAAACAAACAAACAAAAAACAAACAGCAGACATTTGACTGGTTAGCAATTTTGGACAATGGGAGCAGGGAGCAGTTGATTGTAAATGTGAGCCTGAAATTGATTTTTGTCCTGCCAGGCATCACACTAACCCTGTGGGCACAGAGTGGAGATGGAAGATGGACGACCCACAGGTGGTCTTTGATGGAGCTCTCAAGAACCACCTCAATCTCATCAAGCAATTCAAAGGTAAACTTGCAATGAGAAGATAATTTTTTAATCAAAATACTGAAAATGCATTTTGTAGCGGTGTAGTCAAATTGTCAATGGGGTGAGAGCATGCTGCTGGCATCTTACTATTATTAGCTCTGGTGACTTGTCAGTCAGCGAAGCATAGGGAATCCATTTGTATCTGTTAATGGTCTGTCCATTAAAACTTTCTACATTTTTGTCTCGCCAGCATAAGCTGTTGGGGAGACTAAGCAGTCACTTTCCGGACGTCCGTCCATCTGTCTGTTCGTCCATTATCAAAAAACTTGGGAGTGGCTTGAATTACGCTGGCGAGACATTCATGCTCCCAGGCATGACTCTGGTTTTTCTTTCCAAAAACTCTTGTATGAAATGTTTTGAATTTGCTCATAGATGTTTCCAAAGTGGTCTTCCACTCTGCCACCAACTTTGTAAAGGTGATGATGGATGATGATTCTACTATATTTTTCGATAATTCAGAGAAAAATTTCCAAATCAGACTCTTTCTTAAAATGTCAGTATTTCGCCCCCAAAAATGATTTTTAAAATTATGTTGGTGTATATATAATCTAGAGATCCTAAGCAACAAGAATATATGTAGTTTTATGGGTCTAAAAATAAAAAACCAAAACAGAGAGTGGGTTGAAGATGGCATTCCTCTAAGTGCCTAACTTTGTGCCACCTGAAGGATGTACTTCGCCACTATAGCACTTTATTATGAGCAGAGAATAAGGGAATGTCTACAAGGAGCACTGGAACATTTTATTGTGAACGAAATTGAAAGGAGAACATGACCATAATGTGACTTTTGAACACAATTTACAAGGTCAAGGCTATGGAATTATTGAGATTTTCACACAGATGGTGCGGCAAGTATGTAAACATGGAAGTGGACTGCTTTACTCCCCAAGCAGTTTGCCTGTTGCTGGACTTTGCTGTACATTGTCCAGCAATATTGTTCAATTGTTCGTCACTTGGACGAGTAAATCGTTCTGCCTGTATGGATGGAGGGGCAGATGCATTCGTAGGAGCAGTGTCACTTGCCATGTCGGCCATGCATGACCACTCGGCCATGGAATCGCCATCGGCATCAAGTAGGCCTAGTAAAAGTAAGATCATGGGCTGTCCTGTTGTCGAGTTTGTGTACATGCCCCCTTGTACTGTTACCAGTGTCGAGATTCATTGGTTGGTAGGTGTCAAATTCCAGTTCATTGATTATGGAGATAATGTAATTACTACCCTTAAAATGCACAATTTGGCCAATTTCATAGTGGAGAGGACATAGGGCGAAGAGAAACCTCTCAGTAGCCATGTTGACAGAAACTGCCATAGACCCCCATATATGCAAAACACTTCGCAAAGAGTATAAATTTATGCTTATTTTATATAATTTTTACATGAATAAAGCCCAATTTAAAAAATAAAAGCTGTCATTCTCTCTATTTGAACAAACCGTCTGGGAGGTCGTTGTACTGGTATTACGACCTGGCAATACTGTGTTCTTATTGGACGGTCCTTGGTTATGGGGTAACATCATGATAGAATTAGATTTTAAAGCTTTTAAAATTTAATTCATAATTTTCTAAAATTTCTGTAAAATTTCAATGATCTTTACAAATTTAACTAAACCTGTTTTAAAAAATATGAGGGTTTTTTTTTTAGTACACAGATTTAATCTGATATAACAAGCTAACTTTTATGTTCATTTTTTAGCATGCTGTTTTTAACCCTTGGCCCATATAGGCCAGAGGGGTATTGTTGTCACCTACATGTCTGTCCGTCTGTCTTCTAGTTTATTTTACACAAATTTTGCAATTTGGCTACCGCTGTACACGTATGTAACAGCCATACACTGCATCCATTGCAATATAGTCAACATTGTTGTATTGAATGCTTTGGTGTGACACCTACTTGTTGGCCAGGCCCACCAGCACTAGACTGTGGCGGATAACGATGCAATAAGTCTGTATGCACTGGCAGCATGTTTATGTCGAGTCAAGCTTTTTTTCTGACTTGGCAAATCAGATATAAATGTATTGGCTCATAGCTCAGTAATAATGCGTCGTCGACCCATGGATACTGTGAAACATTAATAGAAAAGTATACCTACGGATTTTCTTTTGGTGTTCTTTATTTGGACTTTGAATGACCTTGAAAGTCAAACTGACATAATGGCTAGCATCTTGGTTGTATCCAAATTCTGGTCAACTATTGGCCAGCACTAATACAGTACATTTATAGAGCAGTAAAGTCTGCACTTGCAGAAACAGCAGATTGCAGTCAGTAGAGTACAAGATAATCATGATCCTCTTGTTTTACTGTAACTCCATAAAGAGACACTGGGACTCTCTAGTGCTCAGCTGACATTGATTATAATCACTCATTCCAGATCCATTCAAGAACAATGCAAAAAATCAAAGGTCATACTTTTAAAACCAAAAAAAGGACTTAATTTACCATGAAAAAGAAAAGCGCTACATGTTCCATGGCAAATAGCCCCAAGTTGATATAAGCCCCATTGAAGATAGCACATGTATTGGATATATTCATGTACATCCAGTCATAGACAAACCCACCAGGTTTTCAGGTCACTGGTATATGGTTATCTCATTTGAGGTCTGCAGAAAGAACATTAATTATCCACAGAAATGCCAAACCAATGATAGAAATAAAGACAGTTGTCCCCTTTTTAGCTAACAGGTAAGTGTTAAACTAAGTTGTTCTCATTGAAATGCCTATAAATTTGGGACAAGTGCAGCTCAGGTTGACTTGTCTGTCATTTACTTCACTTGTCTTGGACAAGTAAAATGGCCTTATTGGACAAGTAAAATGGTCTTATTTCATACACTTATTGGTGCTTTCTGTCCATCTTCATTTTGGATTACTTAACTACCATATTCATTCCAATAGTAGCATGCTGTGGTAATGCAAAGTTTTCCTGGAGCGGACATGGTTTTCGCGTAGTTTTGTGATAATAATGTGTCTTAATTTACAATACGACTAGTAATTACACTTATTATAGAATCCATATAGAATAAAATAACAACAATAAACCCTTTTCTTTCATCAGCAACAGCAAATTTTTAAAAAGATTGAAAAATACTGAATTTTTAAAAAAAACACAAGATTAAAAACTATAGGGTGTTCTTTTATTAGGGTGTGTGCTGGAATTGGAATGAGTACAGTATGCATATTGAAAAAAGATGCATATTTACCAAGGCCACTATTTGTCAGTGCCACTTGTTCATGTGCATAATGTGGCAGCAGCTGAACATCTTTGTAAAATTTCATTAGGGGACCACTGACGGCCAGTCCCCTATAGTGATCGCAGGTTCTGTGCATCCGTCTGTCTGGATCATTTCCACTTGATAACTTCAGAAGTTTTTGAGCTAGGGCTTTCATATTGCACGGGATTATTGTCCTCCTTAAACGCCAGGTCAAGTTCAAAATTGGGTGACCTTGAGCCAATTCCCAAGGTCACAGAGCCACATTAGTAAATCTGGTGTCTGCATGATAATTAGAGAAGCTTCTGAGCTAAGGCTTTGATATTGCACAAGGTTATAGCCCCCTGTAAGGGCGAAGTCAAGTTTGAAGATGGGTGACCTTGACAATAGTTGCTGCCCTGAACTTGACCATATTTGTATACAGCGGTCCCCTCAATGGTGCAAGCACCACTATTACATCTAGTCTTTTGTACCCAGGAGTGCCAGGAGTCAAGCCCGAGCGGTTTGCGGAGGGTCTGCAGCCCCAGCACTGCGCCTTGTCCCTTGTGGGAGAGCCCATCATGTACCCAGAGATTAACAGCTTTGTGGACCTGCTCCATGACAAAGGAATCTCTTCCTTCCTTGTCACCAATGCACAGTTCCCTGAAGCCATCAAGTGAGTGTCAAGCATCTGTATGATGGAGTTTGCTGGTTATGTAGGTGTGCCTGGCCAGTAATCTTGTGGCAGACAACCCTGGAGCTCACAATAGATATCTACATCAAACTGCAAAAAGTGGTCAATCATGTAAAATGTGATTTGGCTCGTTTATTATTTAGTTACTGCTCACCAGATCTGATAATACAAAGTAGGCCTGAGATTTTAGAAGGAAGGAAAAAAAGACCATGGTAAACATGTTAACAGTTGTTCTTTGAAGTATTTACATGTGTCTTACCACATCATCACAACATATTTATATGGATAATTTTATTGTCCCCAGGAATCTGACACCAGTAACCCAGTTGTATGTGAGTGTAGACGCCAGCACCAAGGACAGCCTCAAGAAGATTGATCGACCGCTGTTCCGAGACTTTTGGCCAAGATTTCTGAGTAGTCTGCAGGCTCTGGCTGATAAGGTAGTGCTTTACCACTCTCTAGGGATGTGGTTAATGTGAAGTAACTCTTTCAGGACCAATCACAATGTAACACTCCTTTCAGTTAGGATTCCACAGCCAAACTCCATGTTAGATACATTTGACTCAAGTGCTTGTCTGCGAAGCAGGCCTTCTTCTTTCGGATACATCAGAATATAAAAAACAGAGTCTGCTTCACAGGCAAATGAAGTTCCAGCTTGCCTTTAATTCTGAAGAGAAAACATTGGTGAAAATCAAGAGCTTTCCACAGCATAAACACGTGAGGAAAGCTGTTGACTTGTGCTACGAAGAGGCAAGTACTCTTCTGTGACAGAAGCACAGAAACTACATTAAACAAGTAGCAGCTTAACATTGTGTATTTCTGCACATGGTTTTCTATTTTATGTATTATGACACTGAACTGGATCTATGGATCTTTGGATTTATCCATGCACCTAAAGTGTACATATGTGCAAAACATGTACAAACGTACGTGCAAATGAGGGGAAAAATGTCATAAATTGTTAATTATAGGTACAATTTTGCATAAAATGTTCAATTTTGGTCTTCTGAAATTCAAGAAGGGGTTTTGCATTCTTAGTCCTTGACAAGGTATCAGCCTGAACCATGCTGGTGGACTTGGCAGCTAACTTCAGCAAGGACAGTGTTACAGACAACCTTCTTTTTTTTCAACTGAGAGTTGTTTCTTAGATTCTAAGATGACTTCTCACAGTTGATGTCGGTTGTACCATGATCAGAGGTTTCACAAAGTGCTGCTATCTATGATTGAAATTGAAAACTATCTCATTGAATTTACAAAAATGTTTTAACTCCTATGTCTGCCAGAATGTGGCTACGGACTCTTCCTAGATGTTCATAACAGTGGCTACAAATAGCAGTTATAATAATGATAATAATTTTTATTAATATTTAATGTCAGTTATGTTGAAAAGAACAAGTGACCCATTCCATGTTGTTATGTCCTGTAATGAGTTACTTAAGGTGGCTCTGACATAGAAAAGTGGCTGTAATTCACAGCTAAATATCTTTGAAACATTCTTTATAAGTTGATATTGAATCTATGCAGTAGTCCCTCCTTTGAGAGATCACCTCTGGTACTATGGAAAAAGTGGTCACATAAAGCTGGTGGCCTCCCAAAGGAGATTCTACCCTTGCACCACCTGCCCAACAAATAACTGTTAATTAGAATTTCCATCCATAAGTTAGATTCAAACATGATTCATGTGCACTAATTAGACTGCATTTCACCTTGCAGTCATGTGTTTATCATTTGTTGGGTTTGTAAACATGTCTTGGATGCGTAAACTGGTTTTGCCAAGTTATTTTACCTATCTTGTAAAGGATAGGTGGGTCTGACTTTTCTGAAATGGGGACTTTTGGGCTGGATAATTGGTCTTCTAGGGTCATTTTGGGTGATCACTTGTCAGGTCCTGCAACTGGTCTTCCAATAGAGGCAAATTATCATTAGAAGGTGCTGTTGCAGAAGGAAAATGGTGACAAAAGGGAGGTGGTTTTCCAAAAGAGGCATCTTGTAAAACAGGGCCCAATGTATATGTATGTACATAACTGCAGGAGTGTGGTGAATGCATGAATACCAATAGATACAGCCTCACAGTCATAACCACTGTGTGAAAAAGGCATAGTTGAGATATAGGTATGTTCCATAGTTATGTGATATATCTTGAAAACTAAATGATAAAAACCATTCATTCTTGAAATATATTAATCACTGTGCATTATATCTGAAAAAGCATTCAGTTATTTATATTTGATATGTATTCTGTTCTTCCATGATTGGAGAGCAATGTTGTAGATTGACCCATGCTTTGATGGTGCCAATGGAAAGTAGTTTCATTTTTGCATGCTGATATCCTCTGCAGAAACTCAAAATCACGTGATACGTTTTGATGTTCTCAAGTCCTAAATGTTTCTGTGTGTCCTTGTGTGAAGAAAATCGGAGAAATAGAACTTGAGGAATAGCCACAGCAAGTTGTGGGCTCCACTGGCTCTGAGTGTGTAATTCAAGAAATTGGGAGTTCAAAGAATTTCAAAGCCCTTTGATCACCACAGAATGAATGTGTTTGGGTTGACTAAGCAGGATTATTTCTGGCCAGCTTGTTATGTGAGTCCTTGCTACACTTGTTTATAATGCAAACTGTCATTTGTAGCTGAAGTGACTCGTCAGTCAGCTGAGCTTAAAGGACTGTCAGTCATCCATCCATCTGTCCATCGTTGTTGTCCTGCATTCACATTTCACATGTTCAACTTCTCCAAAACCATTGGCCAGATCTTCTTCAAACTTGGTGGTGATCTACTCTGGGTGGATCCTTACCAAGTTTGTTCATGTGGTCACACTTCAGTGACTTTCTGATTTTTAACAAATTCATGTTATTGCAACATGGATAGTCTTAAACAAAGGTGACGGTGGTATCATTCTGAAGTTTATAGGACCACTTTAGTCTGTGCATGTAAAGTCAGCTGAGCACAGGACTGTCACAGTCTTCTTGCTTCTAATGTTTTATCCAGGGCTTGATGATGCGTGAACCATGCTTGATTTCCTAACAGTTACCTTCTCGATGTTTTTACCTAATCACTTAAACTGGCAGATGTTTTAAAGTTTGCCATATTTCCTAACATTAAATGTTTGTTTCCTCAATACAGCAGTTGTTTCACTTCAATTGTGCAATACGAACCAAAACTAACATTGTTTCCTAACATTTACGCTTGTTGTGTGTTTACTTAATCGTTTGAACAGCCAAACATGTACCCATTTAACAATATTTCCGAACGTTTACTTTGCTCAATCCCTTAACATATACTCTCTTTCACTTCAACTGTGTGACACGTATCAAAAGCTAACAATATTTCTAAACAATTATTTTACTTGAACTTTTCCACTTCAACTGCCTGCCACTTACCAAAAATAAAAAAAATTCCATACTTCCTACATCATCAAATGTTAGAAATTAATGTTAGACTTTACTAAGTGATCATTAAATTAACGATGAATTCTGATACAACATTAAATGTTAGAAATTAATGTTAGATTTTAGTAAGTGATCGTCAAATTGTGGATAAATTCTGACCTAACTAAGTTTTAACATTTCCGTCATTAACTCTTTCCTCTTAAACCGGCCAAAACCACTTGGTGGTCAAATGTCGTCTGTTTCAGCGTTTTCAACTGATTTCAACAGCAATGAAAAACAATTTAACTGAAAATTGAAGATGAGACCTGTCAAGACAACATGACCCAGGTCAACAGCTTTCCTCGCCATGGGTTCGGCACTTAGTGCACTTAGTGCCCAACCCATGCCGAGGAAAGCTGTTGACTTAGTCTTAATTCAAGGGGGAAAGGGTTAAGCCTACTGAAAATTTCTAACACATGGCTGAAATGCTTTTTGAAATGCTGCCACTTGAAATATGGCTCATGCATGAAAACAATAAGCTTTTTTTCAGGAATGACCCTCTCCCCCTTGAAATTTGTAAAATGCGAACAGTCAGTGCAAGATACAGTGAAGGCATCCCAAAAATGGGGGGGGGGGGGGAGGGGTGGCCTAGCTTTTTGCCGTAGATATCTGGTGGGTATGGGTAGACAGATGTGTGTGGATTATGTAGATTCTATCAAAGAATAAATATAAGCACCAGGAAAGGTGAAGGTCACATGATGAGATCGAGCTCAAAGTCCAAAGAGAGGCTGAGAAAAATGTTAGAAACAAATGTTCGTCTGATTTTTGGTGGGGGTTACCGCACTGGATCTTGATACAAATGAAAAACCATCGCTTGTCTGCAGCTGGGGAGTCTGCTATGCTAACACTTCTGGTAGCGGAGTAACCATAAAATACAAATTTACTTAAACCATAACTAATTGAACATTGGCCTTGTTCCTTAAAGTTTGAAACTTTGTGTGAGTTAAGGAAAATAAAATGAAAATAAAATGTAGGGGCCGCGGAAAATAAAGGGGCGAGCGTTGATGATCAACAAGCAATTTTTTTATGGGGCCTTGCCTTGGATAGGTCTTGAACAGTTTTGTTCAAATCATTATGCGTCAGTGATTTTTGTATTTTTTGCAAATGTTCTTGTTTAATTTTTAACAAAAATCTTAAAAAATCCCCAAAACTGGCAAGCCAATTGCTTGAAATTGCATAGGGACACTTATAGAGACCTCCAGACCTAAATTTATTCAGCAAGTGGTGCTGTGATTTTGTTCTAGTTTTCCATGAATTTTTGTGTGTGTTTGCAAATTTGGACTTCTCCAAAAGAGTCTCTCAGATTGTTCTGAAACTTAGGGAAATCTTAGATTGTTGGAGGAGTAAACAGTTTTTTTCACTACATGGCGATACTCTGGATCTCTGATTTTTAACATTTTTTTTTTTTATTCTGGTACTTGTCAGTTAATGCATGTATTCCTATTCATTACCATGTAAGTGAAAAGAGATTGCAGTGGCGGTTCACATTTTTGAGTTTATCTCTAGAACCGTCAGCCAGATTCACCTCCAACGTGGTAGGGGTGTACCTTAGTTGGGTCTCTACCAATTTCTTTTAAATGGTCATGCTTTAAAGATTAAAAAAAAAAAAAAAGATTTTTTTGTTCATTTTATGGTAAGATCTTGTTCTCCAGAACTGCTCAGCCCTGTGTTGCCCAACAACAAACAAGCTTAAATCATGTCTCCAAAACCTGCCCAAACATCAATTGACATACTGGCTCATCTCTTCATAGTGGTGGCTTCTGTAACTTTTTACCTCAGCTGACTTGTCAGTCAGCTGAGGTTTTTTGAGGGTCTGTCGTCCGTCCATTGTCCGTCCATCCGTCGTCCGTCCGTCGTCCACAATTCACATTTTCGACTTCTTCTCAAAAACTGTCAGCCAGATTCACTTCAAACTTGGTGGAGATGTGCCTTGGATAGGTCTCTACCAAGTTTGTTCAAATGGTCACGGTCCAGTGATTTTTGGATTTTCAATGAATTTTTTTGTTTTTTTTTGCGTAAATCTTTAAAAATCTTCTTCTCCGAAACCACTCACCCAATTGCTTTGATATCACACAGGAACACTCCCTGGGACTCCTAGATCTTAATTTGTTCACCAGGTGGCGCTGCAATTTTTTCCTAATTTTTTATGAATTTTTGTGTGTTATAGCTATTTTCTACTTCTTCTCCAGAACCATCACTCAGATTAAGCTGAAATATGGTGGATATGTTCCTTGTAGAAGGGTCAAACAAAGTTGTTCACTATGTGGGAATGCTGCAGATTCCTGATTTTTAACGATTTTTCAATTCGGGTACTTGTCGGTCAATGCAGCTTTCCTATTGATTACTATGGAAGTCAATGGGCATTCTAATGCTTATTCACATTTTTGACTTCTTCTCCAAAACCGTCATCCAGATTAACTTCAAACTTGGTGGCAATGTACCTTGGGTGGGTTTCTACCAATTTTGTTCATGTGGTCATGCTCCAGTGATTTTTGGATTTTTAATGAATTTTTTGGTTGTTTTTTTTGGACAAATCTTAAAAAATCTTCTTCTCGGAAACTGCTTACCCAAATGCTTTGATATCACACAGGAAGACATCTAGGGACTCTTTGTTGTTAATTTGTTCACCAGGTGGCGCTGCAGTTTTTTTCTAATTTTTTTTTGAATTTTTGTGTGTTATAGATATTTTCGACTTCTCCTCCAGAACCGTCACTCAGATTGAGCTTACACTTGGTGGATACGTTCCTAATGAAAGGGCCAAACAAAGTTGTTCACTGTGTGGGAATGCTGCGGATTCCTGATTTTTAATGATTTTTTCAATTCGGCTCCTTTGGGGTAAATACACCTTTCCTATTTATTACCATGTAAGTAAATGGGCATTCTAATGCTAATTTACATTTTCGACTTCTTCTCCAAATCCATTTTCCAGATTTACTTCAAACTTGGTGGCAATGTACCTTGGGTGGGTGTCTATCAGTTTTGTTCCAATGGTCATGTTCCAATGAATTTGGATTTTTTTATGATTTTTTTTCAAAAATCTCTACAAAAGTTTTCATAGGAAAACTTAACATGGGAATTTCTTGTAATGGTCATAACTTTAATAATATTGACCAGATTTATGTTCAAACCTGGTGGGGATGTGCCTTAGGTGGATCTCTACCAAGTGTGTTCAAATGGTCACGCTCTATTGATTTTTGGATTTTTTATGTATTTTTTTGTTTTTTGGGGCGCAAACCTTCAAAATTCTTCTCCTCTGAAACCGCTCACCCAATTGCTTTGATACCGTACATAGACACTCCCGCGGACACCTAGTTCCCAATTTGTTCACCAGGTGGTGCTGCAATTTTTTTTATGAATTTTTTGTATGGTTTTGCTATTTTTCACTTGTTCTCAGAACCATCCCTCAGATTAAGCTGAAATGTGATGGATATATTGTTGTGGAAGGGTGAAACAGTTGTTTACTAGGTGGCACTGCTTTGGATTCCTGATTTTTAAGGATTTTCAATTCGGGTACTTATTGTTCAATGCAGCTTTCCTATTGATTACTATGTAAGTCAATGGGCAATCTAATGCTAATTCACATGACAACTGACACGAAATTTACTGTTTACTTGATAACTTGAGATCTGTTTTGAGTTAGCTACACATGTTAATTATTCTGTATGAAGGTCATGCTGAGACAGTACATGAATGACCTTGACCTCGTTTGTGGGGTCACAGTGCAACATACATGAATTTTACTCTTCATTGTAACTTGAGAATTACTTGAACTTTGATGTTGCACATGTAAGTGTTCTTGTATAAAGTTCAGACTTACTCAGAACATGGTGTCCTTGATCCTTTCCCAAGATCATAGAGCTGCAAGTGTGATGAATGTCAAAATCAGCTGAGGCACGGGCTGTTCACACAGCCCTCTTGTTAAGGATTTTCAATTCGGGTACTTATCGTTCAATGCAGCTTTCCTATTGATTACTATGTAAGTCAATGGGCATTCTCATGCCAATTCACAGGACAACTGACACGATATTTACTGTTACTTGATAACTTGAAATCTGTTTTTACCTCAGCTGACTTGTCAGTCAGCTGAGGTTTTTTGAGGGTCCGTCGTCCGTCCGTCCGTCGTCCACAATTCACATTTTCGACTTCTTCTCAAAAACCGTCAGCCAGATTCACTTCCAACTTGGTGGATATGTGCCTTGGGTGGGTCTCTACCAAGTTTGTTCAAATGGTCACGGTCCAGTGATTTTTGGATTTTTAATGAATTTTTTTGTTCTTTTTTGGGTAAATTTTAAAAAATCTTCTTCTCCAAAACCGCTCACCCAATTGCTTTGAAATCACACAGGAACACTCCTTGGGACTCCTAGTTTTTAATTTGTTCACCAAGCGGCGCTCCAATTTTTTCCTAATTTTTTATGAATTTTTGTGTGTTATAGCTATTTTCGACTTCTTCTCCAGAACGGTCACTCAGATTAAGCTGAAACATGGTGGATATGTTCCTTGCAGAAGGGTCAAACAAAGTTGCTCACTATGTGGGAATGCTGCAGATTCCTGATTTTTAACGATTTTTTCAATTCGGGTACTTGTCAGTCAATGCAGCTTTCCTATTGATTACTATGGAAGTCAATGGGCATTCTAATGCTTATTCACATTTTCGACTTCTTCTCCAAAACCGTCATCCAGATTAACTTCAAACTTGGTGGCAATGTACCTTGGGTGGGTTTCTACCAATTTTTTTCAAATGTTCATGGTCCAGTAATTTATGGATTTTTAATGAATTTTTTTGTTCTTTTTTTTGACAAATCTTAAAAAATCTTCTTCTCCGAAACTGCATACCTAATTGCTTTGATATCGTACATAGACACTCCCGGGGACACCTAGTTCCAAATTGTTCACCAGGTGGCGCTGCAATTTTTTTAGGAATTTTTTGTATGGTTTTGCTATTTTTCACTTGTTCTCAGAACCGTCCCTCAGATTAAGCTGAAATGTGATGGATATGTTGTTGTGGAAGGGTCAGACAGTTGTGTTTACTAGGTGGCACTGCTTTGGATTCCTGATTTTTAAGGATTTTCAATTCGGGTACTTATCGTTCGATGCAGTTTTCCTATTGATTACCATGTAAGTCAATGGGCATTCTAATGCTAATTCACAGGACAACTGACACGAAATTTACCGTTTTTCTTGATAACTTGAGATCTGTTTTGAGTTAGCTACACATGTTAATTATTCTGTATGAAGGTCATGCTGAGACAGTACATGAATGACCTTAACCTCGTTTGTGGGGTCACAGTGCAACATACATGAATTTTACTCTTCATCATAACTTGAGAACTACTTGAACTTTGATGTTGCACATGTAAGTGTTCTTCTATAAAGTTCAGACTTACTCAGAACATGGTGTCCTTGATCCTTTCCCAAGTTCATAAAGCTGCAAGTGTGATGAATGTCAAGATCAGCTGAGGCACGGGCTGTTCACACAGCCTTCTTGTTTATTTAAAAAATAATTACCCCTGAAGGTGGGAGTGAAGACTTTGACATGACAGAGTGAAAGCCTTACAGAAAGGTGACCTTCATGTTATTCCAAAGGTCAAAGGACCACTTTAGTCTGTACGTCCAAGGTCCTTGTGCTTTGTGATGGTAATTCCATCTGATTTTGTGAACATATACCCATATTCACTTCAGGAATATAACACAGATAAAAGTCCATGACATGGTGTCAAGGTGGCACCACTGGTGTTAATTATTGGAACTTACTTCATAGGTATCAAAACAAATTAAATTAATTATTGTGATAATAAATTGGGACAGCGCTGCAATATTTACATCAAATATGCATTAGGCCAGTAGTCAAATGATGTGAAATTTTGGGTTACCGTGACCCATTTTCCAAGGTGATTAAGCCCCTAGTAACAGACACTATATTCAGTATATTGAGAAAGAATAAAGCTAATAAATGCCAAATATGCTACAAATCTGTATCATACAAAGAACTTTGATATTTCATAGTACATGTATGGATGGCTGTGACCTAACTTCTCAAGTCAATGGAAGGAATGCATTTCATGAATGAAGTTTTTGTTTTTGTGATGGTCATTACATGTTAACTTGTGTCTATACACCCATATTAACATTATACAAACACAAGTCTATACAATGAAGCCTTGATGGCACCGTGCACTGGTAGTCATTAATGGCTGCCAGTGGAACGAGGCAGACATATTTTAATGCTCCCTTCTCCTTCTTTGTGTGGCAAGTCATGGAGAAATCAACAAAACTTCATGAAACCTGGTAGGATTGTGCATCTAGGTGAACATAGGTTGTGATTTTATCTGGGTCACCTTGACCTAATTCTCCAGGTCACAGTGTATCTTGGTAAGGCTTAGGTTAAGATTGTAGCTGGGTCACCTTGACCTAATTCTGAAGGTCACAGGGTCACTTGTGTGAACTCAGTTTCCCTGTGGTAAGTCTGGAAGAACTGAATGAAACTTGGTCAGATTGGTTTAAACATGTTTTATTTTTTTCAACAATACAAATACAATATAATTGGTAGGATTAATATGTATCTGGATGAGACCTATAGGCTGGGATTGTATCTGGGTCACCTTGACCTAATTCTTAAGGTCACATGGTCTGAAGATTACTTATGTGGGTTACCTTTACCTAATTCTCAGGGTCCCAGGATCACAATTCACTTTTCTTACAAATCTATTTTCCATGTGTTAATTCCTGTCAATTTTCATGGGACTTTATAACCTTAGTACTACCAGGTACTGCTAGGTACTACTTGGTACTACTAGGCTCATGTAAGTAGATGACACCTTGGCTGTTGTACAAAAGTCATGTATTTACATGTAGGTAACTTGACACACATTTGTCAAGCTCATAGGGGTGAAAAGGTGGTAAGCTCACCTTTTTGAATTTTTGTTTCCATGTGATAAGTCCTGAAACTCTTAACAAAACTTGATTAAACTGGGCAGAATTATTCCTGCTTGGACCTTCAAAGTGCGTCCTGTTGATGACTGTTGGGAGAGCAGACTGGTCAACACTGAAGTGAGCCACACCAGAATTAACACAGCCCCTCAGTCAGATTAGTTGGCAAATGACATTAGAGGCTGTGGGTTCACTAGCTTAAAATACATGTTTTAAAAACTTTTTGACTCAAATTATCCTCATTAGCGTTGATGAGCTGAATTCAAGTGGTGATTGTGTGCAGCCATCCTCCTGCTGCTCCCACACACATATTGTATTGCATAAATCTTTACTGTCCCACTGGCACACATTAATTTTGATTTTGTTTTCCAAAATCAGTAGCTTCTAGTTGGAACTAACACAATAGGTATCAAAACACATTAAATTCATTATTGTGCTAATAAATTGAGAACGAACTGCAAAATTGACATCAAATATGTGTTAGGCCTATGGTCAAATTGTGTAGTATGTTATGTGACCTTGACCTATTTTTCAAGGTCACCAACCACTTAAGAAAAGGACACTTAATTTGATATGTTGATAAGGAATCATATAAGGTAATTAATACAATACCTGATGTACCAAAAATGTGTATCAAGTGGAAGTGTGAAACTGCATGATATGGATGACTTTGACTAATTTCTCAAGGTCATTGCATGGATGTATTTCAGGAAATGATTTTTTGGTGATTGTCCTCAGATGATATGTCAGCAGAGCATAAGGCCCATGAGCCTCTTGTTTACTACTTTACAATGTAAATATAACAACCTTGTGTATTCACTCACTTGTCAATGCTGCAGTCTACAATATGTAGGACAGACAAAATGCATTCTGATGAAGAGAATGAGCAAACAATTCCATCACATCATAAAGATGTGAACCAATCTGTTGGTAGACATTTCTGTTTACCAAACCTGTTAACCTGTTAACCATCAAGATTTTAGTACCCATCAGTATTCCACCTGGGCTGTCACACACCACCACACTCAGACTTGAACGAGAAAAGCACTGGTTACACCAGATGTGCACTAGTGAACTGTTGGGCTTCAATATTGTGGATGGAGAGGCTCACTTGCAAAGTCTTATGCTGAAATTTTATGTTCTGAGTCTACCTACCATCATATAACCTCCAGTCAACCTTTAATTTAGTTGACCTAGGGACACTGCTAAGCTTCTTTGATATTGCCTACCATTCTGATACATAAGATACACTCCCTACTGGTCTTGTAAGGAATAGTGATTTCCATTTCAAGGCTAAATCAGGTATACATGGGACAGTATGACCTGTGCATCTGGTAACCAAGAACTGACTACTCCTCATGACGTCCTCATTATTATTGATACGTCACACCAACCCGTCAATTCAGACAGTTGACTGGTAGCTCAGTTTGCGTCACAACATACGACCATTTATGACGTTCAGCTAATGTTGTTAGCAACGTTACCCCGGGGTATATAGGCAGGGATTCATGGTGTCCCCAACTGCCATTGATGAGAATGACTTCATTTGAAACAGATCTTGCACCTGCTCTTAAGTTTTTTGCCCATCACTTCTGGCTTGGTCTTTTTATTTATTACTTTACAATGTAGACGGCAGTTCCAGCTTATGACAATTGATGGAAAATACGTCAACCCAACCAATGCCAAAAATCTCCAAAAGTGAGGCAAGAAGTGACAGTTTAGATGTCGTACTGCATTCATGATGATCAATGTTTCTGCCTGAATGTAATCAGCTTGTAACATACATCTGTTTTGTATGTTCCAGGGTCAAAGAACCGTTTATCGACTGACTTTGGTGAAGGCATGGAATACAGATGAGTTGCAGGCTTATGCTGACTTGGTCAGTATCGGGAAACCAGACTTCATTGAAATTAAGGTAGGTTTGTGCAATGCAAGACTGCATGATAAATTCTTATGCAAGTGCCTGATGTTTCTCTTCTTTTCTTCTTGATCATGTTAACTGTTGTATTAATTACACGTAGCTTCTTAGTATGTAATATATTTTACAAATTTGGTGAATAACAACAAAGTTAGAACTGTTCTGTGCAGTGATTGGGGTACATGTAATCATGTTGGAACATTCCACAGTTTAGCTTTACTTCAAGGACAGAAACATGAATTGACGTCAAAGCATGTTCCAGACGTGTCATATCATGCATATGGTCTAGCATCTTGTCAGAGAATTTGATCAAATGTTGTCAAAGCCTTAGTTTGTGATTGTCTTGGAGTTTTCAGTGTTTTATAATTGACCAAAAAATAATATAGAAAGTATAAATGTGGCAATGGCCTCCGACTTCATTAATAATGTTGTCAGATGTGTACCTTCTAAATAAGCCGTGCTGCACTAAGAAAGTGGCCATTTGTGAGGGAGCAATACCAGAGAAATGAACACTCTCAGCATGATGATAGTGGCCACAGAGGATAGTGACCATAGAGTATAGTGACCATAGAGTATAGTGGCCATAGAAGATACTGACCATAGAGTAAAGTGGCCACAGAGGATAGTGGCCATAAAGTATAGTGACCATAGAGTATAGTGACTATAGAGTATAGTGGCCATAGAGTTTAGTGGCTACAGAGGATAGTGACCATAAAGTATAGTGACCATAGAGTATAGTGACCATAGAGTATAGTGACCATAGAGTATAGTGACCATAGAGTAAAGTGGCCACAGAGGATAGTGACCACAGAGGATAGTGACCATAGAGTATAGTGGCCACAGAGGATAGTGGCCATAAAGTATAGTGACCATAGAGTATAGTGGCGATAGAGTATAGTGGCGATAGAGTATAGTGACC
Source organism: Hermodice carunculata (assembly GCA_964020975.1). Lineage (NCBI taxonomy): Eukaryota > Metazoa > Annelida > Polychaeta > Eunicida > Amphinomidae > Hermodice > Hermodice carunculata. The sequence continues at coordinate 70,125 of CAXHWN010002311.1, forward strand.
ATAGAGTATAGTGGCCACAGAGGATAGAGCCCATACAGTATAGTGGCCATAAAGTATAGTGGCCACAGAGGATAGTGACCATAGAGTATAGTGACCATAGAGTATAGTGGCCATAGAGTATAGTGACCATAGAGTATAGTGGCTATAAAGTATAGTGACCACAGAGGATAGTGACCATAGAGTATAGTGGCCATAGAGTATAGTGACCATAGAGTATAGTGGCCAAAGAGGATAGTGACCATAGAGTATAGTGGCCACAGGATAATGGCCATAAAGTATAGTGGCCATAGAGTATAGTGGCCATAGAGTATAGTGGCCACAGAGGATAGTGACCATAGAGTATAGTGGCCAGAGAGGATAGTGGCCATAAAGTATAGTGACCATAGAGTATAGTGGCCATAGAGTATAGTGGCCACAGAGGATAGTGACCACAGAGGATAGTGACCATAGAGTGTAGTGGCCACAGAGGAAAGTGGCCATAAAGTATAGTGGTCATAGAGTATAGTGGCCATAGAGTATAGTGGCCATAGAGTATAGTGGCCACAGAGGATAGTGACCATAGAGTATAGTGGCCATAAAGTATAGTGGCCATAGAGGATAGTGACCATAGAGTATAGTGGCCATAGAGGATAGTGACCATAGAGTATAGTGGCCAGAAAGTATAGTGGCCACAGAGGATAGTGACCATAGAGTAAAGTGGCCACAGAGGATAGTGGCCATAAAGTATAGTGACCATAGAGTATAGTGGCCATAGAGTATAGTGGCCACAGAGGATAGTGACCACAGAGGATAGTGACCATAGAGTGTAGTGGCCACAGAGGATAGTGGCCATAAAGTATAGTGGCCATAGAGTATAGTGGCCACAGAGGATAGTGACCATAGAGTATAGTGGCCGTAAAGTATAGTGGCCATAGAGGATAGTGACGATTGAGTATAGTGACCATAGAGTATACTGACCATAGAGTATAGTGGTCATAGAGTATAATGGCCACAGAGGATAGTGACCACAGAGGATAGTGACCATACAGTATAGTGGCCATAGAGGATAGTGACTATAGAGTATAGTGGCCATAAAGTATATTGGCCACAGAGGATAGTGACCATAGAGTATAGTGGCTGTAAAGTATAGTGGCCACAGAGGATAGTGACCATAGAGTATAGTGGCCGTAAAGTATAGTGGCCATAGAGGATAGTGGCCATAGAGGATAGTGACCATAGAGTATAGTGACCATAGAGTATAGTGGCCATCGAGGGATGAGTGGTCTGATTGAAGGGGGACCTTTGCACCTGCCTTTGTAACATTTGACAAGTGTGTGTTTGCTGTCCTAGGGAGTGACGTATTGTGGGGAGTCCAAAGCCAGTCAGCTTACCATGCGCAACGTACCTTGGCATGAAGAGGTGGTCAAGTTTGGAAAGCAGTTGGCAGACAAACTACAGAATTATGGTCTGGCTGCTGAACACGAACACTCAAACTGCATCTTGCTGGCTGACACCAAGGTGAGAGGAGGCACACACGTCCTAGTGTCAAATGTGGCCAGCATGCAGCCAGTCTTGGGTCCTAATACCATCTCATTGGACACACCTGGCTTATTATTTAGTTGATGAGATCAATGTACAAGGAGGTACAATGTTTTAACAATGAGTTCTGATCCCAGTTGAAGTGTCAGACAAATTTGAAAGATCTGGAAAAAGTTTTTTGTGTGATGATGTCTTCGAATCCAATAAATTAAGCGTACACAATGAAGTGTCATGTATTTGTTTTAATGCTGGCACGTTTGAATTAGGAGTGCTATCATCATTGTGTCGTTTTTACTTTTGAATTAGGACCAAGTTTATGACAGGGTCAACAGTTCTGCTTGGTATGGACTGGGCTCCAGTGCCAGGCCCATACCAAGGACCTGAGACCGGTTACAGTGATATGTCAGATCTGCAATTCTTATTAAAGTTGTTTTTTACCCCTCGGCCCATAAGGCCGGAGGGGTATTGTTGTCACCTATGCATCCGTCTGTCCATGCCTATTTGTGGGAGGATTGGCCTTTAATAGCGCTAACTTTTAAAAGTCTCTCTCTCTCTCTCTCTCTCTCTCTCTCTCTCTCTCTCTCTCTCTCTCTCTCTCTCTCTCTCTCTCTCTCTCTCTCTCTCTCTCTCTCTCTCTCTCTCTCTCTCTCTCTCTCTCTCTCTCTCTCTCTCTCTCTCTCTCTCTCTCTCTCTCTCTCTCTCTCTCTCTCTCTCTCTCTCTCTCTCTCTCTCTCATGTAATCATGACAGTCAAATTATGATCTTAATCCTGTTCCCTAGATTAACTGCACTTGAGACAGGTTGGATGTGAGCATCCACCCTGTGACAGGACATCCAGCCAGGTTTGGTGATTGACAGTGCAGAAGAGTGTTGGTTTTGCTGTGGACAACAGTAGATGGACCACTTAGCCAGTCAGAAATAATAGCAGTCTCTTTACTTTCTTACAGTTTCGCATCAATGGTGAATGGTGGACATGGATAGACTACTCCAAGTTTCATCAGCTAGTGGCAGTGTTCAAGGACAGTGAGGGGCAAGCATGTTTCAGGGCAGTAGACTACATTGCCAAAACCCCGGAGTGGGCTGTGTATGGAGCACCGGAGCAGGGCTTTGATCCACAGGAGACCAGGTTCTTCAGGAAGAAGAATAAAGACATCAGTGGATGTTGACATGCATTCTTTGCCCCCGCAGTCTTTCATCCAGGAACAGAAACAGAGATCATTGACCCAGACATCTTTAAATGGCCATGGAATCATTGACCTTGACCTCTTTGAATGGCCATAGGATCACTGAACTTGACCTCATTGAATGGCCTTAGGATCATTGACCTTGACCTCTTTAATGGCCCTGGAGAAACTGGACCAATGACATCTCATTATGCATTAATTCCTGATGTTTTTATTATCAGGCAATGTGCCTGATCATTTCAAATGGCAAAACAACTGCCACGTGGGGGTCTGTATGAGCCAGAGTATGAGAGAAGTTGACTGTGAAATGTAAGGATCTTGAAACTCGGAAAAAATCCACTTCTTGTGTTTAGCCATAAAAGAAGCCTACAATAATCAGAACTACAGTAATGGTTGATTTTTGATGGCAATTAAATCTATTTAAAAAAAAAAAGCAATTTGGTTTGAGTATGTTATTTTGGGTGTGAAAAAGGCATTGATATCCCTTGTGACCCTGTGACAGTTTCTAGATTTCAATTTGTTTTAACTCTCTCCGATTCCAATAATTTATGTGTAGAGCTCTAGTCACTGACAATAACTAGTTTTTAGCTCTGCTGACCGTAGGTCACAGAGCTTATGCGATCACTCATGTCTGTCCTTCCATCTGTCTCTCGCTGTCTGAACTTTTCCTTGTAGCCTTGTAGGTGCAGTACAGCCCGCAGTTTTCAAGATAGCCCCATACAACTTTCAGGACTTATCAAATATATGAAAGTCCACATGGAGTTGTATATTGGTGGCTCTGCCTACAGCATTATGTAAGCTAGGGGTCAAAATATGGAAGTGGCATGAACTGCTTTAGCATTGTTAATGTTTGATAGATCTTCATGAAATCTGGTGGGATTGTGGAGGAGGTCAAAATCTTCGTTGCATATGATACTAGTGATGCCACCTACAATATGATGGAAATTATGAGCCAAAATGTGCTTAAAGATATAAAATTCCATATCTCTAAAAGTAATTGAATTAGACTTGCCAAATGGATAGGATATAGACCATGTCCAATACTAGTACGTTTTGTAATATCAGTTACCTTGAAATATTTTTAATGACAGGGTGTACCTTGGACATCAATGGCAAAGAGAATTAGGCCTCCAGATCAAAATGACCCTTGATTACATTGTACATATAACTGTACTTGGTGACCTACTTTTTTTGTGTCACCATTACCCAATGATTATCAAGTTTGGTGCTTGTCCAAGTTTGTTTTTTTTCAATAACTCGAAAAGTTGTCACCCAATTTGAACAGACCACATATGGGTAGTTGGACGCACAGTGCATATTTTGAATGTAACAATTTTTTAATCTGGGTTGAAGGTCAAGATAAAATGGCCGGGTGAAATATAGAGGTCATCTTGCGAATGCTCAGCACCCCCCATTTTTTTTTAATTAGGTGCTTAGGACTTTTAAGATGTATACGCATGAAATTCTTTGTTGAGGCCAATGTTGGTGGTGCTACCTATAGTTTATATTTACTGAGTCGGCATTTATTTCCAGAATCGGTGTAATATAAGTATAAATTTTGTGGACTCACCTAAACACCATAGGATGATAACATACATATCACTTTATTTCTGTCGATAAAAAACAAAAAATTTGGTAAACAGAGGCGACATTCAGCCAACTAAATACCTGGGCCTACCTCCAATGTGAGCAAGCCAGCATGGCTACCTAAACAGGAAGTGGCGACAGAGCGTGTGCAATATGACAGGAAGTGCTCAGCAAAGAGGGAATTCTTGTCTTCAAAGTGCACACAGAGATGCAGACAAGGTGGAGAGCATTTAAAAAACAAAACAAAAACAAACAAAACAAAAATCATGCTTTTTGTGATAAAGAATTGTACTTGATTGGAAAACTATTGAATTCATAGCTAGTCATGCATGGTGATAACATTGAAAACCACAAAAACAGAATGTGCGGCACTGTCTTCACTTTGTGACTATAAGAACATTATTATCAGGCCCGCTGACAAGGGGGGTGCAGTTGTGGTCCTCAACAGACTGGACTCTATTAATGAGGATTGCGTCAACTCGGAGACATTAATGTTTACAGAGAAGTAGACCGAGACTTAACTAACACGTTCAACAACGAAATCAATACATTTATCAAACTTATGTGCAAGCATGGCCATTTGTCTCAGAGAGAGAAATGTGCTCTAATTACCGATCATCCCCGTACCCCGATTCTTTATTTTCTTCCAAAATTGCACAAACACAATCGCCCAGGAAGACCCATTGTTTCTGCGATAATGTGCTCCACTGATAAAATTTCGAGGTTTGTAGACGTTCATCTCAAAATTTTAGTATGCACGATCCCTTCTTACATCAAAGACACTACCCATTTTCTGTTAAAACTTTCAGCAGTCTCGTTCGATAGAGATGATATTTTAGCTACGATTGACGTATCCTCTCTTTATACCAATATTCCTTATAGAGAGGGCATCAAGGCAGCCAAGGAGGCATTAATCACATGCTCCTCTGATCACCCACATACTTGGCTCCTCTTGAAACTTATACACACAGTGCTCACACATAACTGTTTTAAATATAACGATAAGTTCTATCTGCAAACTTCAGGCACAGCCATGGGCACGAAAATGGCCCCTAATTATGCCAATGTTTTTATGGGTCAACTCGAACAGCGCATGCTCGAGGCCGCACCTGTGAAACCGAAAGTATGGAGATTTATCGACGATATATTCCTACTATGGCCACACGGCATTGACACACTCGTCACCTTCTTGGGCTTTATAAATGAATTCCATGATACAATTCAGTTTACATATGAATACTCCCCTACCGAGATTCATTTTCTGGATGTCCGAGTGCAACTAGTTAATGGTAATTGCAGTACAAGCATTTACAGAAAACCTACCGATAGCGGATCTTTTTTAAGATATGACTCCTGTCATCCTAAATATTGCCTGCAAGGCATACCATACAGCCAGGCAATTCGCCGCAGAATTTGTTCAGACACAACAGACTTTTGGTCACAATGTGACATACTCCAACAAAGTTTAATTAACTGTGGATATCCCCGGAGATTGATTAAAGAAGCCATAATTAAGGCATCCCAGAAAGACTGCGCATCGCTCCTGACTTATAACACAAGGGCACTGAACGATGCTTCTAATTTTATTAATCTAGTTACAACATACAACCCCACCTCACCCATCACTCGTAGTGAAATTATGAAAAATTGGGACCTTCTTGAACATAATACAGAGACACGACATATCTTCAACATGACGCTGCACATTACATACAGAAGGCCGAAACGCCTCAGAGATTATTTAGTTCAATCAGACATCACACGGACCTGCCCTCCTAGTGGTTGTTTTCCCTGTGGCTCACCATGCAGCACTTGTCAATCTATGGCACAAACTAACATTTTCAGATCGAGGGTCACTTAACTAACTTACCATATTAGACAACACATTACTTGTCAGTCATATAACATTATCTATTTGATTTTCTGCGACCACTGCAAAATACAATATGTGGGCCAGTCATCACAAACTTTGAACAAAAGGTTTTTACAACATAAATCAGATATTAATTGACAGAAAGATACGTCCGTTGCTAGGCACTTCAATCTAATTGACCATAACATCAATGACATACGAGTCATTGGCCTACAAACAATCAACAACAACAGCACGTCGTCATGCTTAGCGGCTGAGGCCACGTGGATTCAAGAGTTACGCACTTTATTACCGTTAGGCCTAAATAAGAAAGAATCATAGTTTACAAGGCTGAGGTCCCTGACTCTCGCTCTCATCCATCATGAAGTTTAGTTGTTTAATTTGTTGTAAGAACTTTACAACAGCACGTCGTCACGCTTAGCGGCTGAGGCCACGTGGATTCAAGAGTTACGCACTTTATTACCGTTAGGCCTAAATAAGAAAGAATCATAGTTTACAAGGCTGACGTCCCTGACTCTCGCTCTCATCCATCATGAAGTTTAGTTGTTAAATTTGTTGTAAGAACTTTACAAAAGCTTGGTCGCTCAGGCGGCATCTGAGGACTCACGACAGAGAGCGTAGAAGATTAACCTGTCCTGAATGCTTCTCTTCCTTTGGTAGGACAGACAACTTCAACCACCACGTCAAACAGCAACATCAGAAATCTGTGATTCAGCCAGTTATATTTAATCAAAAATCCGAAGCCAGTAAACCTGTGGTATGCAGACCATGAGAAGCCACAGGGACAGTTGTATCTATAAAAAGAACCAAGTTGGCCACCTTTCGCATTATCAGCGGCCGCTGTAGTGAAGCCAAAACTTCAAAGCCACCTTAAAAGGAGCCGACCCTTTGCCCAGTATCACACCTCTCGGACACAAGCTCCGACGAAGACGATGTTGCTCCAGCTCCCACCCTGCCCGTAGTAGACGAGTTCACAAGAGCCATTATCACCAACCTGGATTCCGGTGACGAGACCCCCTGCCAAGATGAAAGACAGGTGGACCAAGTTACCCAGTACCCTTCAAGTTTAGAGTCTAGACTTCAAGATACCGAGACCCAGATACAAGTGGTTCTCCAAAACATTAAAGCAATTCTCGATACATGTGAACCGGTTTCCATCCTATGCACGGACTTAGCCCTTTCTTCTGATTCTAGCGACAATGAGCAACTTTAACCCTTTTTACTCTCTGACTCTATCATAGACATTCGCTATGATTCTATCCTCGTTATATCGTACTGGCCTTAACTATGTGAAGGATAACAATACTATTTAGTTTTTTTATAATTCTTTATTATTGTCAGAACACTGTATGACATCACCACAAGGGACTGATATCTCAAGAACTGTAGAGTGAGCCATTTTGAACGTACCAAATAGCGTGACCACTTACGATCCATATTATGACGTCATGATTCTATAAGCACCTCATTTTTGATATACATGTGTTTTGATAAAGCTGGTAGCGAGCCTCCTCTCCCCTGAGGAAGACCCATGTGGGTCGAAAGGTTGGGGGAGGCTCCTCTTTACAACTTTACTGCTACTTGTTGGTTGTTACTTTATACCAATTGAAAACCACCCTAGTTTCCCGGTAAGTAACTTGGGGATCATTCAGTAACAGTAGGGGTGTGCACTTATTGGGCATGTGGGCTAATAGGAATGAATACGGTATATAGATAATGTCCAATGTGAATATATAAGATCAGTAACCTTAACCTAACTTTCTTTGGTCACCAGATCTGTTTTAATAGTTGCCAAAGGTGATTTTGTAATGGCAGAGTGTAGCTTGACATCAATGGCAAAGATAATTGAGCCTCCAGATCAAAATTGCACTCAAGTACATGGTATATAAAACTCTTATTTGGTGACTTACTTTTGGCGTCACCATAAACAAAAGATTGTGTGACCTTGATCTATTTTTCAAGGTCATTAAGCACTTAAGAAAAGGACATTTAATTCAATATCTTGATAAAGACTAAGGCAAATGATACCACATGTACCACAAATGTGTACCATGTGGATGTTTGATGTTGCACAATATGGATGACCTTGATTAATTTTTCAAGGTCATGGAGGCAATACATTTCAGGAAATAAGTTTCTGGTGATTGTAGTCAGCAGTGCATTAGGCCCATGGACTCTTGCTAAGAGCTGTGATTGGTCTTTCTGCTGCGCTGTGACTGTCAGATCAGTGCCTGACATTGCTTCCTGCACTTCTGCCTGTATCACAGCATTCATCTCTGCTGACAAGTCTGTTTTCACCTTGTCCAAACTGCTGACAAGTTTGGTGTCAATAAGCTTTAATTGTTAAATCTAAGTCTTTAGAGGTTTCAGAAACCTCATAATGTTGCAAGACAGAGCATTAGGTCAGGCTCTCAATTCACACTGGAGAGGCACTTGTTACTGGAGCTTAGGGACAGCACTTGTTTGATACGTTTCATGTCCAGGGATGAAGGACTTGTACTTGAGACACTACTTTGATGCCTTTTCCTGGACTCTGCGCGGTTGGCAGTAACTTTATTTTACTGGTCATGTGGCTCGTATATTGAAAGATGCGGGTCCCAGTTGTGTACAACCACATGCACCTACCTGCCTGCACAGGTTATGCACTTGACACCAGGCTGGCTGTCTACTGTACCACTCAACACAAGGCAGCCTGTCCACTGAACCACTGAACACAAAGCAGTCTATCCACTGAACCACTTAACACAAGGCAGCCTGTCCACTGAACCTCTTGACTCAAGGCAGGCTGTCCACTGAACCACTTGACACAAGGCAGGATGTCCACTGAACCACTTAACACACGGCAGGATGTCTACTGAACCACTTGACACAAGACAGGCTGTCCACTGAACCACTTGACACAAGGCAGACTGTCGACTGAACCACTTAACACAAGGCAGGCTGTCCACTGAACCACTTAACACACAACCACAGTATGGCCATTGCCAGGAAGCCACTCAAAATTGAACTTTTTCATGTCAAAATCTCAAACCTTGATGGCACATTGGACATATCCCAGCAAGCAAGAGGCACCCAACTGGTAAAATGACTGTCCTTATCAATTTACTTAAGGGAATAGAACAACAATATGATCTATGCCTGACTTGGCTTTTAGTGCTGGAGAGAAGACTTACCTGAAGCCAGCTGAGACCAGCTTACTGTCGGATCTGACATCTACGCCAAAGGAAGTATCCTGTAAACATTTATGCATGCATTATGTGTGGTGTCCTTAACCCACCTTTCTTCCACATCATGGTGCACAAACTGCTGATTTTCATGCGTGTGGCAACAGTCCTTTCATGGTTCATGTTCATTTGCAGAATTGTCCCGTGAACCAAGCATACAATTAATATTATAGGTGACTGCCCTTCAGATTGGTTGTCTAGGTCAGTACAGTATTAAACATGTTGGAGGACACTGGTGTTGGCAGGGGATACAAATCCATGGGATCATCTTTGTTCAATTTTTCATCATGTTTCAATTCAATACAAATAAATGCTGCTTGCCCACAAAAATGTCTGTGTGTTGAATACACATACCCCCTAAAAAATCTGGCAACTTTGTGTACTAACATTTTCTTCTTGATATATATAAAGAGTCACATACATCTGTAACTTAAGGCAATGTCCAACCTGGCAAAGTGACTTCACGTCTGGGCCAAATATCGCAGAAATATGCATTCTTATATAATAAACCTATATACTTAATTGACCATAAGGCTTTGCAGAATCTCTCTGCACAAAAGATGGGACTCTAATTCAAAGCTGTATAAATGCAAGTGTTTTGGGTTAGATGTGTTTTTTTTTCTTTGTTGTGAAATTCTGGATATTTCTGAAAAAATATTCAAGACGAAATGGTCAAATTTGTGATATTATGATCTCAATACATGTATATAGTAAAGTATATCAGGGATTTTTCATAACTTCTTTTTTTTCTTCTTTTACAACGACGATACAAAATTGGACAATGGTGGATTTTGTCATAATTGATAAAGTTGATGGACTCTTCAGTTTTTATACACATTCAAAAAAGAACTGTTCATTTCTTAGTACTGTGGATTCATTTAATTTTCGCTGTGTTTTTATTTTTGCTTGTTTCGCTGATGCTTCAAAACCATGAAAATAAGAAACCGTTGAAAAAGATTTTTAACATGGCATCAATAGGAATTATAACAAAAATAGTGAATTTAAAATTTTAGTGAAAGGTCCAAAATGCAAAAACCGTGAAAATTAAAACCTGTGAAAATGAATATAATCACAGTAAATCCTTCACACATTATGCTCTAAAGAATTTTTAGAGTAAATCAGTTTTTATTTGATCAATATCAGATAATTCATTTTAGAGAAATATCCACATCAACTGGACATTTTGGTGCAAATACATCAAGATTCAAAGGTAAACATGGTCCATTGACTGCCATGTTTCATTGAAAGCATTTTCTTAGTTTCTCCAGATTGTATTGGGACTAGAATTGCCAAATTTAGACAATGTATATTGTACCAAAATGTCCCAAAATCACAAAGTAAACAAAATTATCCAAAACAAGCTGGCTTTACCTTTAAAGTCTGCATGGAGTCACAAGCAAATGTGAAGTTATTGTATTTGTATTTTTTCCCACACATATTGAATAACTATAGTCAACATGCATTCTTTTGTTGCGAAGACAGCTAACAGATACACACAGAGGTGAACATCACGTTGAGGTAGGTAACGTTTTGCCTTCACAGGCACACCAACTCCTTCTGCTGTTTGTAGCAATGGCTTCTATTGCTGCCACTGGCTACCTGGGTATGGTGCAAAAGTTCCATGTTAATGACAATGTGGATGGTGGTGTTTTAACATGTGGCCCTCACCAATGGCCCTGCAGTGGGTTTGGTGCAAAACTCTCCAGTCGTACTATATATCCCCACAAAGGCTGAAGTTAACTTGGTCTATGGTTTTAGTAAAAATTAAATGAACATACATCTACATGTACCAGTATTCAGGTTAAAAATTGGGAAGTAATATGCTAGTGCCACTTAATGGACAGGTTTGGTGGAGATTGAGGCAATAAACTGCATTTCAATCAGGTGAAGGGATACAGCATGTGGTTTGAGAGAAGTCCAAAAACACACGAAACATTCTTAAATACATCTAGAAATCATGGGAGTGTACCTAAGAGGAGAAACTTAATAAAGATCCACCAAAGGTACACCCCTACAAATTTTAAAATGGAACAAGTTAACAGACAATAAGAAACATGCAAAAACATGCATGTACGCTAGTATATGTGTATAGTAATCATGCTAACAGGTATTCTTTGTGGTCAGTATGTAATTTCCAAAATCCATTAAAACTTAACAAATAAAAGTGGGCCTAATGCTCTGCTGGTATCCTGGCTACATTGCACCTGTTCATTTCAAAGCTGCGAGTCCTCAAGTGGCTTCTGAACATATAAAGCTTAATGTAAAACTTGTCCACCAGATGGCACTTTGCTCCACATGTAATCATAGCTTATTTGTGCAACTCCTATGAAGAATATTGTTGCATGTGCCAAGACTACAGTAAGTGAGTCCTTAACTTTATGTCCTCAATGACCTTGGAACAGAAGATCAAGGACACCCAGATTATGTAATACAAGAGGCCCATAGGGCTGCCTAGTGCTGTGCTGACATTGCCATTGAAGTGCAAGTCACACCCTGCCATTACAAAATCACCTCTTTCAACTTTACTGCTGACCTCACAAAAGTAAGTCAAGGTCACTGATATTATATGATTCTAGCTTTGGACATTGTCTATAAATCCCACAAATTTGGCAAGTCTAATCTACTTACTTTTTGAGATATGGAATTTTATATCTTAAACACATTTTGGCTCATAATTTCCATCAAATTATAGGTGGCGCCACTAGTATCATTACCATCTTAGACTTGACCTCCCCCACAATCCCACCAAATTTGGTGAAGATCTGCCACAAATTAAAGATGCTAGAGTGTTCACAAGATTTTCATATTTTGACCCCTATATTGCATAATATTGTAGGTGGCCCCACCAATATCGAAAGCATCCTAGATCAAGGTCACTTGATATTATATAACATTCTACTTATGGCCATGGTCTATATATCATATAAATTTGGCAAGTCTAATCCAATTACTTTTCCAAATATGGAAATTAGATGCTAGAGTGCTCACAAGATTTTCACATTTTGACCCCTATATTACATAATAATGTAGGTGGCGCAACCAATATCGAACTCGGCGTAGATTTTCATACACCCTATAAGTCCTGAAAGTTAATTTTGGGCTAACTTGAAAACTGTGGACGGTATCGCGCTAATGAGCAAAAGTTTACAGACGGACGAAAGAAAAGACAGACATGAGTGGTCGCATAAGCTCTGCGACCTTTGGTCAGCAGAGCGAAAAATTGAAAAAATTAATGGAGTATTACCATTTGAACAGATCTGGTAGAAATTCACCCAGCATACATTCCCTAGTTTGAAGTGGGCTGATAATTTTGGTGAAGTTAAAAATGTGAATTCCCATTGCAATCCCCATGGACTTTGAAGGTAATCAATATAGCAATCGGTGTATTAATCTAGGAGTGCCTGAAATGAAAAATTCAGTAAAAATCTGGGGTCCATAGTGCTGCCACTTGGCGAACACCTTTGTTTGACCTTTTCACATGGTACATTTCCACCAAGTTTCAGCATAATCTTAGCATTATTTTGGAGAAGTTAAAAAAAATAACAAAAACACAAAATTTTAAAACTAGTGGACTGAAGTAATGGATAACAGATGTCTGACCATCCTATAAGCTTAGCTGACTTCTCTGCAGTACCACCTTCTGTACAAATTAGGTCTAGGGGTCCCGAGAAGTTTCCTGTTGGAATTTTAAAGTAATTGGCCAAGTAGTTTCAGATTTTTCCTCAGACAAAAAGAAAAAAGAAATTAAAAAAATAATAATAAAAATAAATAAATAATTGGCCAAGCAGTTAAAACTGCTGAAAAGTTTTTTTCAAGTCTTCCACAGAAGTTAACAAAAAAATTAAAATTAAAAAAAAAATATACTCACAAATAAACAGAATTTAAAAAATCACAAGACCATAATCTAGCTGTCCAACAAAGTTGGCAGAGACAACTCAAGGTGCCTCCCCAATAAGTTTGATGAGAATCTGCCTGGTATTTTTTGAGAAGTCAAAAACATGACTTGTTGACCAACAAAGATGGACAATCATGTGAAGGACCATCCTATAAGTATAACCTCATCTATCTGACAGTGAAATTAGTATACACATACTGGTACATGTATCTACAACTGTACTTTCAGAAGAATATCAAGAGGAACAACTAACTTTAAGATGTTTAGCCCATTGTGGGGGTGGATCTGCATAACCAGATAATTCTGCTTCTTCTTGCTCCTCAAATGGATTTTCTAGTATCCGCAAAACTTTTTTTAAATCATTAAAATTGTCTTTTTCCACTTTTTCAATTACTTCCTGAGCCATCCAATTCCTCAGAATATATCTTGGATTTATCTTGTGCATATTTTTTTGTCTATCCTCATCTGATATTCCAGACCTCTCTATACGACTTACATACATCTGCAGCCAATCATTGAACCACTTATGTTGTCTCAGAGGCTGCAGTGCCCATAATTCTTTACTGGCAGTTTTCTTCCTCATAGAAGACAATGACAGATCTCCCAGTTGCCGAAAAGTTAACGTAAAATCTGCTTTCTTGTCCGCCATCATTTTCAATAATATTGCAACCAGATTTTCATCTTCCTCTTGAATGCCTTTTATTCCAAGTTTATTTCTGAATTTTTCCATAAATTTTTTTTTGTAAATGTCCACATAACCATTGTAGATCTTCAAAATGTGAGATTGTTGGGTCGATGTGAGTAAAGGCAAGAGTGCTATCCTCAGTTTATTCATGTTGAATTTTCCAACATCTGGTTGGTTCTCATAGCTGTATCGTCCTTCATCATCAGATGTATTTGGAACCATTTCAGGATCATATGCATCCATGAAGCCAAAAGGGCCATAGTCAATTGTGATAGACAGTAAACTGAAGTTATCTGTATTACATACACCATGGGCAAAACCTACACTCATCCAACCAGCTATCATTGTTGCTGTTTGTGACACAACTTCTGCATAAAAAGCCAGGTATTTGTCTGGGTCTTTGGGATCTACTCTTGGAAAATGATGTTCAATAACAAAGTCTGTCACTTTCTGCAATAAGTCAGTTTCACCCCTGTCTGTAAGAATCTCAAGTGAGCCAATCCTGAACCAGGACTGTGCAAGCCGCAGCACCACAGCTCCCCTTTCTTGGCGTGGCCGCCCATCATAGAATTGGTCCCTCATGACTGGGTCATTGCTTACAACCAGTGTGGCAGCACGGCTGCTGGGCACCCCTGATAAAGAAAGTGTAAGCATGATGGCAAATATATCAGTGAAGTATCGTCAATAGGATTAAAATGAAGATAAAGCTCAATTTACATTTTCTTTTCCAATGTAAAAAGTGAATTCACAAAGTCATGTGCATGTAATTGCAAAGACAGATGTTAGCAACTGACTGAAAGAGCATTGAAAGTTTTACACAAAAGTATGTGAATAAATCAAAGAGTCAAATGTTACATTTACATATGAAATTTGCATAAGTGCTTACTTAAAAAGTCAGCAAATATACTTCTGCAGAAAAACATGATTTGAAGAGCTGCTGTGGCTGAATGGTTATGGTCCTCGCATTCTGTGCGAGGGGTATGGAGTTCAAATTCCATCTGATCTAAGGGACTTTAATGTCTTTAGCTCTTCACATGCAGTGACCACTTAACTGCTGAAAGGCTTAATGGGTCATGTCTGGGTACCCTGTGCCTGATTATGTAGGGAACTGAAAGTCTCCAGATTCAGCAGTGGCCGCTATAAGAAATGCACTCATAACAGTTCACTGTACATAGGTGGATGAATGGTTGATTGCCTGGCATGTGTAAGAGGGCCCTGGGGAAGATTGATTATCTATCTATCTCTGTATCTATCCATCTATCCTATCCATCCATCTAGCTGTCTACCTATCTGTCTGTCTGTCTGTCTGTCTATCTATCCATCCACCCATTCATCTCTATCTATCCATCCATCCCTCTCTCCATCCATCTATAGTGTGCTTCTTAATTATTACTGAGAAGAGTTCACAGCATGTAGAAGTTCATCTGTAAATGTACGTTTCTAAAGACACATATACTGATACAAGTGGTTCACTTAATAAATGTCATATGTTACTGTTCAATGCAGAAACTGTAGCAGAGTTGTCACTGAACCCTGCCCCCCTTAAATTAAGAAAAGACTGAGTCAATACCTTTCCATGGCATGGACTGGATACCAAGAGCTCAACCCACACCAAGGAAAGTTGTTGACCTGCGACATGTTATCTTGTCAGGTATCATCTACATTTCTTTTATTCAAATTCGTTTTCATCACTGTTAAAATCAATCAAAAACATTGAAGCAGACGCCATTTTGACCAACAACTTGTTTCAGCCAGTTTAAGGGGGAAAGGATGTAAGTCATGACCAGATGCTTCATGATGTAATTCAGATATCACTCTTAGGTAAAGTCATAGAAACATTAAGTGTACTACATGTGCCAATGATAAACAAACATATATCTGCCACAGGCAATACCACTGCACTGCTAGCTCTTCAGCCTATTGTATATTGCTTTTGTTTATAATGTGATGTCGTATTACTTTGTGTGCATCATAGATGTCTTGTTACTTGAGACTTATACCAGCATTTGTGGGTTAGGAAGAAATTCAAATGAGTTGTTCATGAATATATGTACCAGCAGACTTCCTCATTTACACCTCAGCAATGTCATTTGAGGTCCTTTCTCATTTATGCCTCGATCAGCAATGTCATCTGAGATACATGTGCTTTGTCAATTTTCATGGTTCATACCTTGTTTCAAGCATTTTCCGTCTGGGCTCTCTTGCAATTCATCTTAAGCTGCAGATACATATAACTATAAATAATTTATTTGGGAAGCAAGGCATTCACAAGAAACTCATTATTAAGAGACAGGTACATGGCTTCTCTTGTACCCACATATTGGAAGCTCCTGTATCATTGCAATTATCTTCAACAGTAGAGCCGTGAACATGTCAAAGGTCTTGGCAGTCATAAGTATGGCTTCAGTAACTGCAGTATTTCAGTTCAGTCTAGCTACTTTTCTGCAGGCAAAGTTAATAATTTATTTGTGAAGTAAGACATTCACAGACAGATATATGGCTATAAGTTTAATAGGCCTGTTCACTCAATGGAAATTGTTGGATTACTGCAATTATTTTGGGTAGCACAGTTTATAAATGATTTGACAGCCATGAATATGGCTTAAATATTTGGAAATGGGAAGAGTCTTATTCTGTCAATATTTCTATGTTGAGATAAGGCTGATGTCACAACTCCACATTGAAATTGCCAATTAGGGACAAACTGACCAGAAATATCTAGGGAAACTACATAATGATAAGAACAAGGTCTGGTCATGTCATGTTCCATGTACATGTGAAACAAATTCGAACTATGGAAGTATTATACCTCCATATTCGAACTAAGGACTACAGCAAGGAATACAGGATACACCATCCTACAGTCACAAGGCATGCTAAACCAAAATTACAATAAACTTATCATATCGTACCACTTCAAAATAATGATGATGATAATAATAATAATAATAATAATAATAATAATAATATTAATAATAATAATAATAATAATAATAATAATAATAATAATAATAATAATAATAATAATAGCAATAATAATAATAATAACAATAATAATAATAACAATAATAATAATAATAATAATACCCAAGCGATACATGGCTTCACTGCAAAGAAACTCCCTCACAGATGACCGGATAACCGCCCGTCCATCAGCATCTCGTGAATATGGGGTATTCCCGGATCCCTTCAGTTGCAGCTCCCATCTCTCTCCTTTCGCATTTACATACTCTCCCAGCATGTGGGCTCGTCCATCACCAAGCTGGTCGGCCCAAACTCCAAACTGATGCCCACCATAACGATGTGACATTGGCTTTGATCCCTTTATTATGCCATTCCCCGCCACCATTTTAACAAAATCAAAATTTTCTGTAATGGCTGGGTGTAAATCAAGAATGTCTCTCAATGCATTCTCTGAGGCTGCAGCCAGTTTAATTTCACTTTGAAACGCTGTTGGTTTAACATAGCTAAATACTGCGTTTCGCACGTCTCTTCTCACATAATTTTGAGTCTCTGGATCCATGGGGAATGTTTTCTGCAGCAACTGGTCTGCAGCAAAATCCCAGTCCCGTAATGTTCTCTTAAGATGCTCTGTGGTTTTATACTTGGCAGAACATGTCTGCGAGGCATATTTTGATATTTTTGAGTTATGATCATCTTTTCCACAATGCTCTAAAAATGCAGTTCTGGTAATCATCCCAAACAACAGGATCAAGTACAGATTGACTGCAATCGACACGTCGACCAATGTTTTGATGAAAGCTGACATCTTGGAATTCCCCGGAAATGGCGTCATTTGACAGCACCACCTCGGGAATGCACTGACGTCAGGCACAATAATTGGGGAACATCCTCTGACCCTCTGACAGGTCTTGTCTGTGCAGCATCAAATTATACATAAAATGCCGTACACTGCGCAGGAATTGCAAGAAAAGTTACAACAAGAATTGGAAGCAACGCATGTGGTGAGAATATTTCAACAACTTGAACAAATAGATGTAACTGAATGAAATAAGTTCATTATCGCACTCACGGGCGGCATTGCCATTGAACTTAGCATGGCCCCATGCCATGGGCAGGGTTGGTGTGGTGTGATGCGAGGGATGAAGGAAAATGTGTTAAGGGAATGGCAGAATGAGGATCACAACTTACTGATACCTCCATGCTGTAAGCAATATTAAAGGGCTAAGAGGAAGTGCGCCGCTTAAGTTAGCAGAAGAAGCGAGTGTGGCATGGCCATGGTCTGGATTTAAGGATTGACGGGGTTTGTGAGGTGGAAATGAGTAAGAACTGTACAGGACTTCCTGGTAGGTATACTTGGTATACTTGGTATACTTACTTGATATACATGTTCTTGGTAAATTAGCCCTCATAGCCTGAAGGCAGGGCTCTCAAATGTCTCTTGAATGAAGCATAGATCGTCGACGATCTATGAATGAAGGGAGAGTTGGTGGCCCGGCCACGTTGACAGGTAGCTTGTTTCAGTCTGCTACGACCCTGTTACAGAAGAAAAACTTGCGAATATCTGCTCTTACAGGTTCTTTAAACAATTTAAATCTGTGACCTCTGAAGGGTCGAGCAGGGTGTGAAAAGAGCTGATTTGAATCTGTTTTGTATAGATTGCGAGTGAATGTAAAAAGTTTCACATAAATCTGTGTCTTTTCTGCGATACTGGAGGGTAGGATTTTTTTCTGTCAACTGTGTATTACATAATTTGAGAGACCTTCTCTGCACTGTCTCTACAGCTTTGACATCTTTTTGATGCCAGGGGCTCTGTATTCAAGTACAGGTCACACTGTAGTTTTGTACGATGTACTGATTTTACTCTCAATTAAATTTGTTTTAATGACTCCTATACGCTGGTTTGCTTATTTAAGGGGTAAAGCTATTTTGCAGTATAAATTTTAGAAAATCTTTTTTTTTTTTCAGAATAGGAAAGATTAGGTGCCAATCTACAATCCAACTATTAGTGTTGAGTTTGAAAAATGTCAATTTTTATGAGAACTTTTGAGCTAAAGAAATCATGGTTCTGGCCAGACACCCACATGGTTTTGTATTTACAACAGAATGTAAATGAGCTGTCAGTCAGACTTGGGGCTGCTAATAATAATAATTGTCTTTGGCGCGCCACTTGTCTGCCGTGGTCCTGAAAAGGAGGCCAAGAAATCAACACCTATCCCACAATCGCATCTTGCGCTCGGCATGCCCACAGTCCCTGTCTATGTTGCCATAGACAGAGCCGTGGGAGCCCTTATAAGGGCTACCTTCTCCCTTCCCCTCTCTCAGTTTCCTACTCTGGCTTCAGACTCCCTCAAACCTAACACGTTATTTCTCCTTTCCCAGCACTTCACCAGAAAGCCCTTAACTAGCTCAATCCCTACTCCACTTCCTGGCATCTCTCCTTTCAACCCCAACATCCAGGCTACCCTATCACCCTCTGCCATGCTCTGAACTTGTTCTAGACTTCTACATAATTCATCCTTCTCTTTCCACCCTTCAAACAGACTATCTCTCAATCCCTGATACTCTGAACACCACACAAGAAAATGATCTATTGTCTCATCCTCATCCTCCCTACATATCTTGCACTTCCCATCGGTCCCACTGGTCCACTTCTGTGTCCGTTTCTCAAGATTAATCACTCCTGCTCTTCCTTGAAACAACAACTTGGAGCCCTTGCTACAATCCCAACACTTTCCTCTTACTGGTTTATCAAGCCCTCTGTATGCAATGAGTGTGCTCTTTTCCTCCACCCCTTTCTTCCATTCAACAACATGCTTCTCAGTAATCAACTTTCCCACGTACGTTTTCCACCACATCTCAATCTCATCTGGCCCCTTCAGATCATACTTCTCTGCCAACTTATTTATACCTGTCATCCACTTTGTCTTCTCCCTAACTGCCTCAAGATACACCTTTCTGCACCATCTGTCTTCTCCTACCTCCTGCAAATAGCCCCAATAGTTCAACTTCGACTTTGCTATTCTATCCCTGACACTTATCCATCCGAGTTCCCCTAGTACTGCTTCTGTTGCCACACATGGGGGAGCCCCTAGTATCCACTTTCCCATCTCTCTCTGTGCCTTTTCCAACCATTCCAAGTCCTTCTCACTTATTGAAATAACATCCAGACCATACAACATTCCTGGGACTGCTACCCTCTCCCAAAGAACTCTCCCTGTAAATGCCTTATTAAAACTATTCATTGCTGTCAGCTTTATCATACCCTTTGCTCTATTGACTTTCTGCTTAATTTTATCGACATGGTATCGGAACATGCCCTGGCCGGTAGCCTTAATGCTCACTCCCAAATACTCATAATCATCCACTTCCCCTATTCTAATGACTTTCTCGTGTCCTTCTGGTATCTCGAACCTTCCTAACATCCACTTCTCTCCCTGTCTATGTTTCTGACCTAGAGCCATGACCTTACTCTTTTCTTCACTGAACTCCAGCCTCCACTTCTCCCCATATTCCCCTGCTATCTTGAGCAAATTCTGCAGTTCATCCTTTGAGTTTGCCATCAGTACAATATCGTCTGCAAAAAATAGACCTGCCAACTTCTCATCTCCCACCTTAACACCTTTTCCACTCTCTATCAACTTATCTCCCAAATCTCGTAGATACAGTGAAAACAGTATCGGGGACAATACACATCCTTGCTTCAGCCCAATACTCAACTCCTCTCCACCCACCTCAACTTCTCCCAAACTCAGGGTACATTTGACATCCACATATAGTGCTCTCAAAACTTCCAAAAACCTACCTCCAAAGCCTAACCCTTCCATCTTTGCCCACAGAGCATCTCGCCACACCCTATCGTAAGCTTTCCGGATATCCAAGAAAGCCATGTACACCTTCCGTTTCTTTTTCCTTGCAATCTCTAAAATCTGGGACAAAGTAAAGATATGATCCACTACTCTCCTACCTGGCCTACCTGCTAGGCAATTAGAAGTGATCAAGCTGCTCATTGGTTGGGGAGAACAGTGGGCTAGGGAGTGAACAAAGGACCAGTGGGCTAGGGAGATAACAATGGGCACTCCTCATCACTGCAGTTTTGTTGGCTACCTTGAGTCTGTGCATATATGGCCTGACAAGATGCTTTGGTTTGGTCAACATATTGCAACTTTCCTCTCTATGTTCCTCCCCCCCTCCCACACACACACACATGTTCACAATGGTTACTGTTTATGTCCTATTGTCAGAAATGTATTCCTATATGCAGAGACACAAGCTAGTATTTCAATGTCCAGATTGATGTATATAATTGCTTGACCACTAGAGCATTATGTGCAAAAATAAATACAAAAAATCCCCAGCTCAACTATCATGCATTTTGTAAGTTTCACCCTCCCGCCCCCCCCCCCCCCCCCCGCCCATTTTTTTCTTTTCCACTTTCTGCCTTTACTAAGCTTTTTTGTCTCAAAATTGGATAAGCCAAGCCCCCTCCCTCTTCTGCAATACATGTATTTACATACATATTTTCCAGTGAGTATTTTTTGTTTTTTGAAATGGGAAAATTTATGACTAGCAATGTGACCTACGGTGCTTCCTGGCCTCTGTACCATTCATAAATGGCAAGATAACAGACAATCATGAATAAAGAACACAACTTTCAAAATTTTACTTTTGGATGCAGACAGACAGGATTTGTATATACATATATACATATGTACATATCATTTTGCTACAGCTGTCCATGACTTTAACAAATATGTAATTCATATGAGTCCATACACGCTTACTAAAGAATCATATGTGTCCATTTATGAATGTCCATAACCACCTTGCATTATTCTATCTCTGCATAAAGTTTACTGTCCCTTAATTGTACTCTTTACCATGTCCCTTCATGGGCTCCCACATTTCCTAGATTTTGGTGCAGCCCGTGTACCTGGTGTAGCAGACTTTGTTGTCTTAGCATGGAACCTCCCTGATGCATACGTTGGGCCTTCATCTTTACTGAAGGCATCCATTTGCGCAGCCCTGCTCTGACTCCTTTCTCTTCTCCTTTGCAATAGTACTGTCATAATATACACAGTCAACCAAACGCTTCCTATCCATGGATGACAGGCAATCAAGGGCAACTTTCACTTGCAGATCTTGATTTTCATACAACAGATGGGCAGTTGCACTACACCCACGGTTACACCACATAATGCTCAAGTTATGTCAAGTAAAACTTCTGGGGAATGGTAGTGGACCTTTGGCACTGTTGTCCAAACAACCTGATGCAGTGATTCATTCACGTTCTGTGTGGCACCCAATGAGCAGGACCCCAGGAGAGCTTGATCATCAAACTTGTAAACAGTGGCTTCATAGCCACCACAACTTCTGGTGCTAAAGGCTGACCTGGTGGCCTGAAAATATAATAATCCAATTCTGATATAGAAGTCCCTGTCTTCAGAGGCCACCCCAAGGGCAGGCCCAAAAGTGGCCTATCAAGTCAGGTGTCCCTCTCATTACAGGTACAGTAATATGTAAAAGATAGCAGCAGGGACCTACCAAAAGTGGCCTTTCATTGGAGTGACCTCTCAAGACCACTGTAGTGATACACTGTGATTCATGATTTGAAAGGGTAAATACTGCTTTATTTGTTTGATTTGTGAATTATATCACAATGAAAATATATACAGGCTACTTTTCCTGGACATGGATCAACATTAGTTTAGTTTAAACATATTTATTTAAACTGGATTGCCCAATAGTACAAAATATGATGACTAATCCAGGGGTTCTCCAGACACGGAGATGCACAATATATATACAAAACGCACAAAACGATACAATATAAAGGAAAAGGAAAAAGACTAAGCACTTGAACAAAACAGGCTATGTACATGGGTAAATTAAATTGAAAATGAATATGTACATGTGTACATTATATATTGTCTACACTCTAAAACTCTTGCCATGCTCCCGTAGGTGCATGCTGCTGGGGGCGACTGAAGGTGAGGGTTGCACCCGACCTTAGCCCGTCCACCCTAGCCGGCCAAGCCACAGGCATTGGCTCGCTCAATTGGCGAATGGCGTGTGGGAGCAAAAAAGCATACTACAGGGCGCGGCCGAGGCACCATGGCGACATACGCACCCTGCCACTGTGGAGTCGCCAATGCGCCCAGTAGCTCAGGTGCATCCTCGCCGCCTTGTCAATGTCCACCTCCAGTAGCAAGCCAGCCCAACGGAGCAGTAACAAAACTCAAAGACATAATTCACACCTGAGGTACTTCTCTACACATGTACTCGCATAGTAGAGTAACAGATACGTTTGAGTGGAGCACTATGGGGACTTGATTGCGGCAACAATACTTGATTAACATACAAAGCGTCTCGATTCAAGTATAAAGTTTTGCACAGCTTTAAAAATTATGGCATTACATTCGTCTGAAATTTCCTTACTCCCGAATAAAAATATATTAGCTGGTCTATCGTTTGCAACATGTAAGATTAAATTTGGATGTATACCGGAGGCTAGCAATGGAATCGTAATATTAAAAAGCTTCATTCTTTCATGGGGGGGTATCTTGGACAATAAAGACAAAAATGTTTGAAGTCCTCGTTAGGGTGGAAGCAGGCACACATGGGTCTTTGGATTATGTTAACTTTATGGAGCTCAAAATTAAGCTTTGAAAAGCCAAGTCGTAGCTGAGTGTGGCAAATACTGGCAAATCGCTGGCCATGAGAATAAAAAAGGGGAACGGTGTCAACAGCAAGCAGAGTGGTCTTGAGTTTAGACTTGAAGATCTGTAGGGATAGGGAGTCTCTTATATCAGAGGGAAGATTGTTCCATTGTTTGATGGCATCAGGGAGGAAAGATTTTTCGAAACGCTGGGTTCTGCATTTGACGGGGCGCACGTTGCTGGTGGACCTATGATGGAGCATACGACCACCTGGAGCAGGAGGAACAAGGCTGGAAAGATAGGTCGGAGTTAACTTATGATACAGTTTGTAAAAAAGAATAAGTTTGAAGTATTTGCGTCTGCTGGCCAGTGTTGGCCAGCCAACTTCCCGTAAGAGATTGACATGTGATGTGTGTCTTAAGGCTCCAGTACATATCTTAGCTGCCTCAAACTGAATCGATTCAATTAAGTCATATAGGCCTTGTCTACAATTATCGAAGATAACACAACCATATTCGAGAATTGGCCTAACCATTGAGAAATATAGTCTCTCAAGCGCATTGCGTGAAAGTTTAAATTTGAACCTTCGCAGGAGTCCAATACGTTGACTAGCTTTATTAGTAATGCGTGTGACGTGCGCATGCCAAGAAAGATTACTGGCTAAAGTAATCCCAAGATGCGTATGGGTGTCTTCCATCGGTATGGTAGCCCCGCCTGGGAGAACAGGAGGATGATGTGGTTTCTTTATTTTGGCAGAAAAAATGACTGATATGGATTTTACGGCGTTAAAAATCATACGCCAAAGTTTTCCCCAGTACTGAATGATAGAAAGATTTTTATTTAAGTGGCATGTTGTGACTATAGGGTTTTGGACAATTTCAAAGATGCTAGTGTCATCAGCGAATATCCGGACATCGCAAGTCAGATCATCTACAATATCATTGATGTATTAACAAGAAATAATAAAGGACCTAATATGGAACCTTGGGGTACCCCGGCCTGAACAGGCAGCCAAGAAGAGGTTTGCCCGTGGATAATTACACGTTGATGGCGGTTTGATAGATAGCTGTCTATCCACCTTAGAAGAGCTTCAGATAATCCTAATTGTCGCAATTTGAAGAGGAGACCTACGTGCCACACCTTATTAAAGGCTTTGGATATATCCCAAAAGACCATCCTGGCCTCTTTGGAATTCTCGAGATCATTGTAAATATTGTGTAAAATACTAACAAGTTGGTTGACAGTTGAATCATTGGCCTTGAACCCAGAGTTCTTATCGGTCAGTAAGTTGTTACATATTAAATATTCATAGAGAGAATTATAGACTAGACGTTCAAATACCTTTGAGACGTTACAGAGCAATGATATTGGGCGATAATTACTTTTAATTTGTTTATTCGACTTTTTAAACACAGGGCAAATGTCAGAGTGCTTCCAAGAATCTGGAAATTGTGAGACACTGAGAGACAAGTTGAAGATTTTGGCCAGCGGCTTACTTTTATAATCAGCAGTATTTTTTAGGAGAAAATTTCCCGTGTTGTCAGGGCCTGAAGCAGAAGAGAGTCTTAATGAGGATAAAACTGTGCGGACATTTTCTTCGTTAATCGTGAGATCACTCATACAAGACTCAGTGCGATACGTGAAATTTGGCAGGGGAGGGGCATCGTTGTCGGCAAGGGTGACGCACTGGCTAGCGAAATAAGTATTAGATACTTCACACTTTTCAGTGACGCTAGAAATGATCGTTCCTTCTTCAATGATGGGAGGTATTTCATCATGGATTTTGCATCCGAGGACTGATTTGGATAAGCTCCACCATTGTTTGGGATTTATATTATGCTCGTCCATTTGCAAACGTAATTTGGAAAAATATGAATTTATCGACCGTCTTATTGAATTTACAGCCTTGTTGCGTTGCATTTTGTATAACTGGTAGAACCTGTCAATTTTTATGCTGACGTCGAGAGTGAAAGGACGGGAAGTTTCGGATATGTTTTTAAAACGTTTCCAGGCACGGTTGCGCTGGCGTATGAATCTTTTAATTGCTGTAGTTATCCAAGGTTTGTCTTTGGGCCTGATAGTCACTTCTTTGTTTGGGATAAATTGCTTGTCGGTGGTCAAGAATAGGTCAGACCAGTAAGATACAATGTCGTCGATCGAATCAAATACGTCAAAAGCGGTGTCCCAGGGAGCAGAAGATAGGGTGGTGTTGAGACCTGGAAAATCGGCTTTCTTGTAATTCCATACACCGCTGTTTAAGGATCGGTCTCTGTAACAGGAGAGAGAAAAGGAACAGAAACTGACCGAGTGATCAGAGTTAGAGATAGGTGCTAAAACACCGCTGTTGAAG
Organism: Hermodice carunculata; assembly: GCA_964020975.1. Classification (NCBI taxonomy): domain Eukaryota; kingdom Metazoa; phylum Annelida; class Polychaeta; order Eunicida; family Amphinomidae; genus Hermodice; species Hermodice carunculata. The sequence continues at coordinate 96,060 of CAXHWN010002311.1, forward strand.
ATGAGTCCAGGTGAGTCAGTAATTAAGAGATCCAACAGACTAGTTGAGTATTCATTTGTTCTGGTGGGCTCATCGATTAGCTGGAAAAGATTGAATTGTGCCACAAGATTGAAGAGAGACATACCAAGTTCGCTATCAGTGTGGGTAGAGTTCCAGTCGACACACCTGTCATTAAAGTCCCCGGTGAGTATCAATATGTGAGGGTTACTTTCAATCGCAGATGCGATAGAATTTGCTAGAGATTCAAGAAAGGGATCTCTGCAGGTTGGCCTGGTGAGCGGTAGTAGTTCCCAATTAGAAATGAACCTCGTTGGGTCTGTATTTCCACCCAGATGCATTCACAGTTTAGATATTTGAGATCGTAGCGTCTTAGGCATGGCAGACATGTGTGGATGTAGGTTAAGAGACCTCCTCCTCTACCTGTCGGACGGTCTTTTCTGAAGGGGGGTTGAAAGTTATTAATGTGTAGAAGTTTGTCTGGATAACACTCATCTAGCCAAGTTTCGGAGATAGTTACAATATTAAAATGTTCATTCTCAAGTGAGTAGGCTAATTTCATCAAGTTTACCATCACCTTTGATACTGCGGGCATTGCAGTGGCAAATCTTTAATTGGTTCACATTGGGTCCTGGATTGGGATGCACATCAATGGCTAATACAATGGTTTTATGTGATACGTATATGATATGTCGTGAGCACAAAAATCCAAAAAGAAGAGCGTTTGTTATTGTTATTAATAAAAGTTAAAACACAGTATGAGATCTTAATCTGACTGCTTACCGAGGGATAAGCAAAGTAGATAAGAGGTGAGATTTTTGAGGAAGTACGAGATATGAAAAGGCCAATAGCCGCTCTATGTTGTTCAGTGTTACAACCCATTAATTCCAGGGTAGAATAGCGATCCAGCTAGCCCCTTAGAACACATTACGCACAATTTCGAGATCAAGGCCAGAGCCCTTAGGAACAACCTAAGGACAAGTGAGTCAACAGACCAGACGCACCATATTTCTATGTCGCCGTAGTGTTACAGAGTATCTTAGCCTGCAGAAGTGATCCATTTTGAGTAACATTGTCAAAACATGAAACATACATATAAACATATAAAGTAGCAAAGTGGCAAAACATGTAATGATAAGTGAAAAGTGGAAGTTGGATGGAAACAACATGTAGCACTAACACAAAAATGCAAGTGGTTAATCTGGATTATAAAGTAGTAACCAGGAAATATCAGTACATAAACTGTACGCGTTATGCCGTTACAGATTACACATTTGTGAGCTACGGTAGATTTGGACTCAAGGCAGATCTTAGTTTGTTGGTACATCATAGTTATATACAACTCACTTAACATAGTCCATGACACTCTTTGCAGCAAATAATAATTATTACACATAATTAGCATGACCAATAAATGATAACAAGTTTAGCATGATAAATTTGGCCTTACAAATATAAACTACAATAAAAAAGATTAAGCTATGGAGATGTACGATTAAAGAGGGAGGAAGAAAAAAAAAGCAACGACGTTAATGACCAGTTTCGGATGCTCTGGCATTGTGTCAGCTTGCATTGACAACTTATTTGAGTCAAAAATATGTGTTGTACATAATATGAATACCTTTGCATAAACCTATAGTGGCCACCTCTCATTTTGGTAGATTTGTCTTATCGTTCTTTTATTTATACGTCAATTAGCTTAGGAGCCTCAATGTTGTGGACTATTGAACCAAGGCCTGTTTATAGTATACAATAAAGCATGTATATACAGCAACTGTTTTATGGAGGATTGTACATGTATGCCCTGGTGAAGACAACTGAAGTTTGTCTTTACACTGTGTTTTCTAAGATTTTCAGTAGCTACTAGCATGGCCAGTACTATGTATAATAAAGTATAAATAGACATAATGACCTTTCAGTATAACTGAGACAAGAAATCTATAATATTTATCACTATTTACAATGAACGAATATATTGGTCTTCTAATACAATACAAGGCCAATGCATGTGAATGTATACCTGAAGCTTCCATTGATGAGGCACTCCCTGTGTCACTCATCCTACAGTCTGCTGCATGGGTAGCATACAGTCCAAGTATTCCAGAGAGTTCAGGTTTCCCACCAGTCCTTGAAGTGCTTGAAAGTACTTGAATTTGCTACATTCATTTTCAAGGCCTTGAAAACCTTGAAAATCCAGAATTTTGGACAAAGGTCCTGGAAAAGTCCTTGAATTTTATTTTTAAGCATCATCCTATGAGGCAAGTTGCCAAGGAATATGAATATTTTCCACAAAATTTAGCATTTATGAACTTGAATCACATTAAGATGAACACATTCTGCTGTCAATATCCTTTGAAGTGGCTGGCAAATTCCATTTGTCAAAATGTAACACTGCAAATTACAAAGTATCTTTTTGCTTTTAACACCTTTTAACCCATGTAGGTTTGACAGTTCTTATCAAATCAGGCCTAACTTTTCTAACTTTTTTACAAAGTCTCCCGCCCTCCCGCTTTTCCTATAAAGTCTCTCGCTTTTCTAAAAAAAAAAAGTTTTTATCGATTAGCAGCACCCAGCAGCGGTACAAGAGCGACAGAGTGGTACTGTCTTGCTTGCGTTATGACCCCATATACACACGAAAGCTGTTACAGAGGGGGCTGCAAAACTACTTCTTCGTGACTTGGGCCCATCATGGCGAAGCGTTCCTCGAAAGGAACGAAGTTCTGACAAAGAAAAGGGCGAAGTACCAAGCCAGTTTTTTGCCATCATGGAAGGAGCAGTTTGCAGGCATTAGGGAAAGCCCTCAAGGAACAAATTACGCCTTATGTGGCTACTGCAACAGTAGCTTTTCCGTATCACACCGTTAGTTCTCAGCACTTATTTTTAAATTTGCACACAAGGTGATGAGAAATCATCTGAGTGGAAAACATAAGTTTTTATTTATTTCATAATTTATTTAGTCATATTGCAGAAATGTATTAGTTTTGGGGCCATTATAAAGAGTGAACCCACATTGAAAGAAAAATGTAGCAGACAAGATGTGATAAGATTGCAGTACTGGGTAGTTCTGTCACCTTGTGTGAGAATTATAAAATAATGAGGTCTCAGTACTCATTATTTTTAAATTCTCACACAGGGTGATGAGAAGTCAGCTGGGTGAGATTTATCTTGATGTGTTGTAGAAATGAAGACAATTTGATGGCAAGAAAATAAAGGTGCTGACAAGAAACTAAGAAAGATACATGTATTATTGTTTGCTTTCCACTAATACAGGGTTTTCCTCAAGACTTGAAAGACTTTTCATGAAAAAAGTGTAAGGTGGGCCACCTTTCTGCTTACAATGTGAGGAAAGCACTGACATGTAGCAGCTACTCAATGATTATTTGCAGTATTGATAATGTCTTTGATGATGCCTGAAATGGCGCAAAATGGCTCAGAATGCAGCAAATAAAGGTTAAAATTTAAAAATTTTCGGGGGGGGGGGGGGGCATCCCCTGGACCCCCCCTAGATGAACTTTGCGCCTTCGGGGCTCGCTCACGTACAACCTCCCACTTTTCAGTAACTGCAAGAGGGAGATCTCCCACTTTGTACCTGAGGCAGGTTGGAGCCTCTGCAATCATGTGAGCCTTATTTACATGTACAGCCTACTTTCAGGGACAAATACACTGTATCAAACATACAGGTAACAAAGTACATCACCTTCCTAGAAACTGGGGCATTCTTGTGAGAAATGTGCATGGGGATAGGTACATCTTCAGGTTTAATTTTACCCGTATGTAGTTGTAGCAATTTTATAGACTAGATAGATTCAATTTCAGGAATACAACCCATACTGGCTGTAGGCCTACATAAGTCACAGTAAACTCATAAAATAATCCATATTGAATTTATCTTTAAAAGGGACTTTCGGTAATATGATCCACACATAGGCTTCTTTGTAAGTTTG